>CAKNYM010048596.1:6253-28352 GCA_932195095.1 Andricus curvator
CCCCTATTTCTAACTATTTCTCTTTATTTCACCTACTTCGCTACCCCTTATTTTGCCTCACTTTCCCTACTTCCACTCCTCTCAATTCTTCTCACTACCTTCCCTCACTTCCAATCATTTCTCCTACTTTTCCTCACTTCCCATCCCTTATTTCCCATCATTTATCCTCATTTCCCTTACTCCTCACCCCCTCATTTCTTCTATTTCCCCTCCCCTCATTTCCCCTCACTTCCCCTAAATCCTCTCTCTCACACCCCTCACTTCGCCTACTTCCCCTTCTATTATTTCCCCTCACTATCCTTACTTCCTCTTCCCTTATTTTTCTCACTTCCCATACTTCCCCTCCCCTCTTTTCCCCTCACTTCTTCTTCCCCTGCCCTCATTGCCCTTCAATTTGCCTACTTTTCCTACTTCCCCTCCTGGGAAACGTTATTTTTTCTCACATAGGACGTTTTTTGCCCCTTGCAATGACGTTTCTTGAAATTTGTGTCCACCGTGAAATTTCATATGTTAGCCCGTTTTTCGTACAAAATCTAATGATCCAAATCTTTGTTCCAGATCTTTACAATGGAAGGCACCTTCCTCCACACTTTTGGTGGAAAGGGTTCCAACCATGGTCAGTTCATCTATCCCTGGGACGTAGCTGTGAATTCCGAGTGCCAAATTGTCGTCTCCGACACGAGAAATAATAGAGTTCAGATGTTCAGTCCACAGGGAATATTTCTCAAGTCTTTCGGCAGCTTAAGCGACCTGAAAACTCTGGACCTACCCCGTGGAGTTTGCTTCAATCCTGAGGGCAATGTTCTTGTCTCCGACTTCAACAACCACCGAATCATCGAAATCGATTCAGATTTCGTCTCCTCTAAAGTTGTTGTTCGCCAGAATGACAAACTCAAGCCAATCAGTAGACCTCAGGGTATCGCGGCTGATGATAAAGGTAATATCATCATTGTTGATTCGAGAAATCATCGGGTTCAAATTCGCAACAAGGCTGGTTTGTTCAAGCGACACTTGGGATCATATGGAACTTATTACAACCAAATGGATCGACCTGCTGGAGTTGCTTTGACTGCAAGCGGCAGAATTGTCGTTGTTGATTTTGGCAATAATCGCGTCTTGATATTGTAAATATTAAGTGATATTTTCGTAGAGAAAGTTTATAAATCGATAACTCCATGTTTTAAAAAACTCTCTCTTGGAGTGTACGTCTTAAACTCTAAAACTGTGTCGTTGATCGTTTAAATTTTGAGAGAACCACTCGGCTTTTTGAGTTGGCCCCTCGTTTTTATTACACATTATACGCGGAAAACCGCTGGCAGGCTTAGCAGTTTTTAATTATTTTGAATTCACGTTGAATTCCTTGAAATTATTTCGTTTTTTTTGTTGAAATTTTTAACTTCCGTGAAATCTTTTGAATCTCTCGGAATTTTCTGAATTCTCTGAACTTCTTAAATTCCTGCATTTTTCTGTATTTTTCCAATTTCATGAATTCTGCATCCTCTGAATTTCTTGGATTCACTCAATTCCTGAAAATTGGTAAATTCCTGGAATTTTCTAAACGCTCTGAAGTCCTTGAAAATCTCTGAATTCCCTGAAATCTACGAACTCCTTGATTTCCTGCAATTTCCTGGTATTTCTTCAATTTTTGGAATTTCTTGAATTCCCTGAATGCTACGAAATCCCTAAATTTCAAAAATTCCTTGAATATTCTGAATTTCAGAAGTTCTCTGAATTGTTTGATTTCTCTGAATTCCCGGAAATCCTGGCATATTCTGATTTCCTTGAATATTATGAATTCCGGAAAGTCCTTGAATTCTCTGTATTTATTGAATTCCTCTGAAAATCTCTGAATTGCGTAAAATCCTTGAATTCCTTCAATATTCTGAATTCATAGAATACTCGGAATTTCCCGAATTCCGTCTATATTCGGAATTTTCTGAATTCCTCGAATATTCTGAATTTCCTGAATTTCCTCAATGCTTTGGAATATCTGAAATTCTCTAAATCCATTAATTTCTAGAATTCTTCCAATATCCTGAATTGCTTGAATTCCATCAATTTCTAGAATTCCTCGAATATCCTCAATTCTCTGAATTTATCTAAATTTCTTGAATTCTCTGAATTCCTTTAATTCTTCGAATTCTCTGAATTCCTTGAATTATCTGATTTCCCTGATTTCCTTGAATTGTCTGAATTAGCTAAATTCTCTGAATTTGCTCAATTCTCTGAGTTCCTTGAATTCTCTAAATTCCTTGAATTCTCTGAATTCACTGAGTTGAATGATCTGAATTCCTTGAATTCTCTGAATTTGCTAAATTCTCTGAATTCCTTGAATTCACTGAATTTTCTTAATTTGCTAAATTCTCTGAATTCCTTGAATTTTCTGAATTCCGTAAATTCTCTGAATTCCTTGCATTCTCTGAATTCCTTGGATTCTCTGAGTTCCTTGGATTCTCTGAATTCCTTGGATTCTCTGAATTCCTTGGATTCTCTGAATTCCTTGGATTCTCTGAATTTCTATAATTCCCCCAGTTCTCTGAATTCTTTTCATTCTTGGAACTTCTTGAATTATCTGGATTCCTCGAATTCTTTGAATTCGTTGTTTGAATTATCTGAATTCCTTTTTTGAAATCTCCAAATTCCTTGTTTGAATTCTCTGAATTCTTTTAATTTGTCTGGATTCCTTGAATTCTTTGAATTCTCTGAATTCTTCGTTTGAATCCTCTAGAATCCCAGAATTCTCTGAATTCCTCGCATTCTCTGAATCCTTAAATTCTCTGAATTCCTTGAATTTCCTGATTTCTCTGAATTCCCTGAAATCCTCGAATATTAGAAATTTTCTGAATTCCTTGAATATTCGGAATTCCCAAATTTCTTAAATATTCGGAATGCCTTCAATCATCTGAATTCCTCAAATATTCAGAATTTCGTTAATTCTCTGAATTCCTAAAAATGTCATGAGTCCTCGAATTCTCAAAAATCCTTAAACTCTGAAATCATGAATTCCCCTGAATTCCCTGAATATTCTGAATTCATGAATTCCTTGAATATTCCAAATTCATGAATTTCTTCAATATTTTGTCTGAATTTAAATAATATATTGAATTCCTGGAATATTCTAAATTCCTGGAATATTTTGAATTCCTAAATTACTTGCATATTCAGAATTCTCTGAAATTCTGAATTTCTCGGAATTTCCTGAAGTCCCTAAATATTCTAAACTCTCTGAATTTCTGGAATATTCTAAATTCCTTGTATAATCGGAATTTCCTAATTCCTCGAATATTCGGAATTACTTCAATTCTCGGAATTCCTTGAATATTTGGAATTCTATTAATTCTCTGAATTCCTGAAAATCGAATGATTCCTTCAATTTTCTGAAATACTTTGCTCTTTTAAATCATTGAATATTCTGAATTCGTGAATTCCTTCAATATTATGAAATCGTGAATTCCTTGAATATTCGGAATTCCCTGAATTCCTCCAATATTCGAATTCTCCTAAATTCTATATTTCGCGTAATTCCCCGGAATCCTTGAATATTCTAAATGCTCTGAATTCATTGAATGTTCAGAATTCCTGAAATTTCTTGAATTCTCTGAATTTCCTGAATTCTCTGAATTTCCTGAATTCCCTTAATATTCTGAATTCTGTGAAGTCCGACTTTCTTGAATTTTCTGAAATCGCTGAATTTCCTGAATTCTCTGAAATCCCTGAATTATTTATATTATTTTGCAGTCCTTTGAATTCAAGACATTCCGCGAATTCAGATGATTGAGGCAATTCAAGGAATTCAGATCATTCCAAGATTTTATAGAAATCCAAGGACTTCTAAATAATGCAAGGAAATTAGGGAATTCAATGAATTCAGATAATTTAGAGAAATTCAGATATATCAGGGAATTCGGTGAAATTCAGAAGATTTGAATGGATTTATAAGAATTGAAGAGGATTTAAAAGAGTTTAAAAGCATTACAAGCAATTCACTAGAATGAAAAAGAGTACATAGAATTCAAAGAACTCAGAAGAATTCAAAGAAGTTCAATGTGAATTCAAAGGAATTCAATAAGAATTCAAAGGAATTAAATGCAAATTCAAAGGAATTCAATGTGAATTTAAAGGAATTCAAGGCGAATTCAAATGAATATGATGTGAATTGAAAGGAATTCAATGCGAATTCAAAAGAATTCAATGCGAATTCAAAGGAATTCAAAGAAATCCAAAATAATTTTAAATAATATACTAAACCAGAAATAATTAATTGCTAAACCGGCTCCTGTTTACCGCGTATGTGTAATAAACCAATATATTTATAAATAATAATAAACAAAACTATGTATACTCCTGGAGAGGTTGTTTACAGGAAGTTATCGAAATGCTTTCAAAGCATTTGAACATGTTTGTCGGATTGTTGTATTCGTTTAGCCGTGTCACAGATAGTGAGAAATGTAAGACGAAGCAAGTTTTGCTTTTAAATTTTGACAAGGATTGATCCGCGAATGGATTGCAAAGCTAAAAGAGACGAGGATTTTTAATATTGCAATTCTTTTATTCTAACGAGAGTTAACGGAAAAAGCTCATGTTTGCCGTCAATTAGTATGGACGAAGCAATATTTTCGTATACAAAGTTTATCAATGCTTCCAAAGCATTTCAAATGTTTTCAAAACATTTATTCCACTGAAGGCTGTCGGAAGGAGGAACGAACCCTTTCCTTTCATCTATAATAATTTTATAATCAGTATTATTCACGTTTTAACAATCATTTGTTGACCAGGTTTGCATCGAATGGTTTGCAAGACTAGAAAAGGAGTTTTAATATTGCAATTCTTTTATTCTAACGAGAGTTAACGGAAAAAGCTCATGTTTGTCGTCAACTCAAATTGACGAGGCAATATTTTCGTATATAAAGTTTATGAATGCTTTCAAAGTATTGCAGAATGTTTTCAAAACATTTTAGCCGACTAAGGCTGTCGACAAAGGGAAGCCCTTTAGTTTCACTAATTTTGTAATCAGTATTATTTACGCTTTTATACTAACAAGTTCGGATTTTTTCGGATTCAAACTCTTTGCAGTAATTGGTAATTACCAAAATCGAGCAAAACAATTTTTAACAAAATCACGCATGTTACGTAGACCGCAATGAGAGAGTCTTTCAAATTTTGGTTAGATTAGGCGGTAGCGCCTCGGGATTGTAACCGGAAAGCCCGGGCTCGATTCCTGCTGTCGGCGTTTTTACTATTTTTATATTTGAATATTTATACTATTTTTATCAATTTTATTTTCATTTCATATAAAAATACTGATAGCCAAAATATAAATGTTCAATTGATTAAAGAAAAATTAGAATTTTCTATAAAAAAAAAAGTTTCTGGGATTAAAAGTGGTAAAGCTTGAAAAACCTAATTCTTTATATGAAAAAATGGGTAAAAATTGATATTTTGGCTTGATTCAAATAAATTTAATATTTAATTTCAATAAAAACAAAATTTTATTGAAAAAGCGGAAGAAATGCTAGCAGTCGATTTGGTAGAAAATTCAACTATTGGTTGAAAATGTAATCATCTGACCAAAAAGTTATCTCTTTTGGTTGAAAATTAAACTTATTCGTTGACATTAAAACTTTTTTGTTGAAAATTCATCTCTTCAGTTTAAAATTTAACTGTTATGTGAACATTTTTTTTTGTAAAGAATTAATCTTCATGGTTGAAAATTCATCTTTTTGGTTGAAAATTCAAGCATTTTAGTAGAAAATGCAATTATTGTAGTAGAAAATTCAATTATTTGGTTGAAAATTGAACTATTTATTTAAAAATGTAACTATTTTTTCTAAATTAATGAGATGCGAGAGTCTTTAAACTGCTGGTTAGATCAGGCGGTAGCGCTTAGAGATTGTAACCGGAAAGCCCGGGCTCGATTCCTGCTGTCGGCGTTTTTAATTTTTTTTTTATTTGAATATTTATACTATTTTTATCCATTTTATTTTCATCTTATTTGAAAATACTAATAACCAAAATATAAATTGATTGAAGAAAAATGAGAATTTTCTATAAAAAAAAAGTTTCTGGGAGTAAAAGTGGTAAAGCTTGAAAAACCCAATTCTTTATATGAAAAAATTGATATTTCGGCTTGATTCAAATAAATTTAATATTTAATTTCAATAAAAACAAAATCTTATTGAAAAAAGTGGAAAAAATGCTAGCAGTCGATTTGTTTGAAAATTCAACTATTTGGTTGGAAATTAACTTTTTTGTTGAAAATTCATATTTTCGGGTTCTAAATTCAACTTTTTGGTTAAAAATTTAATCATCTGGTCCAAAAATGATCTGTTTTGGTCGAAAATTCAACTTATTCGTTTACATTTAAACTTTTTTGTTGAAAATTCATCTCTTCAGTTTCAAATTTAACTGTTTTGTGAAAAATTGTTTTTTTTTAAAGAATTAATATTCATGGTTGAAAATTCATCTTTTTGGATGAAAATTGAAGCATTTTAGTAGAAAATTCAATTATTGTAGTAGAAAATTCAATTATTTGGTTGAAAATTCAACCATTTATTTAAAAATGTAACTATTTTTTTTAATTAATGAGCTCCGAGTTTGTAACCGGAAAGCCCGGGATCGATTCCTGCTGCCTCACTTTTTGCCAATTTTTTAATCATTTTTCTTTATTGCAATTGACTATTAGATTGATTTAAATCGAGCTAAAATATTTATTTCTCTAATCTAAAAATCTCTAATCTTATTTCATTATTTCTTTATATTTGAATATTTATACTATTTTTATAAATTTTATATTCATCTCATATGAAAATAATAATAGCTAAAATGTAAATTTTAAATTTAATGAAAAAAAATAAGAATTTTCTGTAAAAAGAAAATGTTTTCTTGGAGTAAAAGTGGTAAAGGTTAAAAACCAAATTTTCTTCATATGAAAGAATGGGAAAAAATGGAAAAAATGCCAGCCGTTGTTTTGGTAGAAAATTCAACTATTTGGTAGGAAATTAACTTTTTTGTTAAAACTTCATATTTTTGGATTAAAAATTCAACTAGTTGGTTTAAAATTTAATCAAATTTTTTATTGCAACTGAAAAATTAGCAAATTATTTTTCATTTGAAAATTGATGCTTTTTAGTTAAAAATTTAATTATTTTGGTAGAAAATTCAATTATTTGGTGAAAAATTAAACTATTTAAAAATTTAACTATTTGGTTGAAAATGAACTTTTTTTTTTAAAATTCATCTCTTTAGTTTAAAATTTAACTATTTGGTCGAAAATTCGATTTTTTTGAGTTAAAAATTTATTTTTAAACTGAAAAATTAACTATTCAATTTTCGTTTGAAAATTGATGTTTTCTAGTTGAAAAATCAACTATTTAGTTGAAAATTCATATATTTTGTTGAAAATTCGCTTTTTTTGGTGAAGAATTAATCTTCTTGGTTGAAAATTCATCTTTTTGGTTAAAAATTCAACTATTCATTCAACTGCTCGATTCCTGCTGCTAAAATTTTCTGTCAATTTTTTAATTGCAATTTACTATTAAATGTATTTAAATAAAGCTAAAATATTCATGTTTAATCACTTTTTTCATATGAAAAAAATTCCTCATGCAATTTTTAGTAAAAAATATCAGTCATTACTCTAATTTCAAAATATGAATATTAAGATGATGATAGAAAATGTCTCTTATTTATATTTTATTTTACTATTTATTTATATTTAAATATTTATACTATTTTTATATATTTTATTTTTTCTCTCATGAAAATAATAACCAAAATATAAATATTGAATTGAATGAAAAAAATGAGACTTTTCTATGAAGAAAAAACCTTTTCTCGAAGTAAAAGTGTTAATGGCTGAAAACCCATATTTTTTATGTGAAAAAATGATTGAAGATTGATATTTTAGCTTGATTATATAAATATTGTAATCAATTACAATAAAAACAAAATTTGAATAAAAAGAAAATGAAAAAAAAATGCGAGCAGCAGGATTCGAGCTGGGACTATGCGGTTACAAACTCTCGCATCGCGGTCCATGTAACTCGAGTGGATTTTTTAAACCCGTTTTTCTCGAAAATTATTGAAAAGTGAATCTTACTACTTTGGCATATTAGACATTTTGCAATTACCTATTACTGGAAGGAGTATGAAATAAAAAAAATCCGAAGGGTGTAAAAACTTGAATAAAATTGAATTTATTTTTCGTTAATATATTATACAGCCAAGCGGAACGGCCAAAGGAAGGTAAAAAAATGTTTTTGCGTGATGGAAAGGTTAACTTTTTATATAATTATTTAAAAAAATAAGCATTTTTTTCCGGAACGGTTAATCAAGCACACAAAAGTAATAGTACAAATAATCTCTCTTATCCAGGTTTATAAAAGCTGATGGGTAAACAACTTTTTTTTTACAAAAAAACAGAAGTAAATATTAATGAAAAATCAAATTTAAATAAAATTTAAGTATAAATTCTGTCTTTGACGTCCGAAATCTAAACCTAAAATAATGTTAAAATAAATTTAAAATAAAGTTAAAATAATGCATAGTGATATGATGTAGGGTATTACCAAATAATGTCGAGGAACGTACCTGTTGTCAACGTGGAAGATCAAATTCTTCCTATTTTTACTATTTTGTCATAATTTTGCCATTGAGACTTATAAAATAATTTTTAATTTAAAAATATATATATATATATATTAAAGTTTAGGTTTAAAAGGCATGAACGTTTACTCGACGAAAGGAACCTTGTTACCCTAGACAGATAAGGCAATCCAAAATAATATAGTTATTTTGGTCCTATTCTGCTTTTTATGCATTAAAAAGTTATTATTATAAAGTTATTATTATAATGCGCAAATTATTATATTACATATCCATCACATTCCTGTAATTCGCGATGAATGTATGACAAGTGAGAGCGAGATCTGAGAAAAATAAATTAATTTCACAACAGTAATTATAGTAGTGAAGTTGAAGAGAAAATAAAGTGAAAATATAATATAAAGTCGTCTCCTTATTTATTTTTACATGATTTTACTTTTAAGGATTATATATAGAACATCCATAATATCCCTGTTTAACCTAATATTGACGGTTTTTATTAAAAATTCATATTTGATGGTTAAAAATTAAAATGTTTTGTAGGAAATTAGTCTTTTCGACTTGAAAATTCAACAGTTTGGTAGAAAATTAAACTATTTATTTAAAAAATAACTATTTTGTTGAAAATGTATCCCTTTTGGTCCAAAGTTCTACTATTTTAGAGAAAATTCAATTCTTATGTTGAAAATTCAACTATCTGGTTTTAAATTAACTTTTTTATTAAAAATTCATATTTTTGGGTTAAAAATTGAACTATTTTATTAACAAGTTATCTTTTATAGTAGAAAATTAAACTATTTTGTTGAAAATTCGTCTTTGGGCTGAAAATTCAACTATTTTAGCAGAAATTTATTTTATTTTTTTTTTCAAAATGCAACTGTTTTGAATTTTTTTCTTCTTCGCTGTTTTATAGAAAATTCGTATTTTTGGCTTGAAAATTCAACCTTTTAGTAGAAAAATAAATTATTTGGTTGAAAATAATTTTTTTGTTTTAAATTCATATGTTGGTTAAAAATGTATTCCTTTTGGTCCAAAATCCTACTATTTTGGAGGAAATTCAATTCATTTGTTGAAAATTAAACTATTTTGTTAAACAGTCACCTTTTATAGTAAAAAGTTCAATTGTCTTGTTGAAAATTCAGCGTTGGGTTGAAAGTTTAATTATTTAGTTGTAGAAAATAATTGTAAATTAACTTTTTTATTTGTAATTCATATTTGCTGTTTAAAAATTCACCTATATTTTGTTAATAAGTCATCTTTTATAGTAGAAAATTCAACTATTTGGTTTTAAATTAACTTTTTAAATTAAAAGTCATCTTTTATAGTAGAAAATTTAACTATTTTGTCAAAAATTTGTATTTGGGCTGAAAATTAAACCATTTTGAGAGAAATTTAATTTTTTTTTGTTCAAAATGCAACAGTTTTGAATTTTATTTTTTTTGTTGTTGTTAAAAATTCACGTTTTCGGGTTGCAAATTCTATTGTTTTGTTCACCATTCGTCTTTTTTGGTTGAAAATTCGTCTCTTGGTAAAAATTTTACATTTTTTGGTAGAAAGTTAATCTTCTGGTTTGAAAATTCGTCTTTTTGGTTGAAAATTTAACTATTTCGGTGGGTTATCAATTATTTATTCAAAAATCAAACTGTTCATTTAAAAATTTAACTATTTGGTAGGAAATTAACTTTTTGTTTAAAATTTATATTTCTGGTTTGAAAATTCAATTTTTTTGTTTAAAAATGTAATTAATTGGTTAAAAATTTATCCCATTTAGTCAAAAAGTCTACTATGTATTTGGTTGAAAATTTAATGGTTTTGTTGAAAATCCAACTATTTTGTTAAAAAGTCATCTTTTATAGTAGAAAATTTAACTATTTTGTCAAAAATTCGTCTTTGGGCTGAAAATTTAACCATTTTGGCAGAAATTTAATTTATTTTGGTTCAAAATGCAACTGTTTTTAATTTTTTTTTCTTTTTTCTTCTTCACTGTTTTGTAGAAAATTCTTCTTTTTGGCTTGAAAATTCAACCATTTGGTAGAAAAATAAATTATTTGGTTGGAAATTATTTTTTATGTTGAAAATTCTATTGTTTTGTAGACCATTCGTCTTTTTTGGTTAAGAATAAGTCTCTCTTGGTAAAAATTTTACATTTGTTGGTAGAAAGTTAATCTTCTCGTTTGAAAATGTATCTTTTTGATTGAAAATTAAAATCTTTTCATAGGAAATTCAATTATTTGGTTACAATTAAACTATTTATTTGAAAATTTAACTTTTTGGTAGAAAATAATTTTTTGGTTAAAAATTGATCCCTTTTGGTCAAAAATTCTATTATTTTAGAGAAAATTTAATTCTTATGTTAAAATTCAACTATTTTGGAAGAAATTTAATTTTTGTTGGTTCCAAATGCAACTGTTTTGAATTTTTTTCTTTTTTCTTCTTTAGTGTTTTGTAGAAAATTCGTCTTTTCGGCTTAAAAAATTTAAACCTTTCCGTAGAAAATTAAAGTATTTGCTTGAAAATAATTTTTTTTTTTTAAATTCATATTTTCGGGTTGAAAATTCTATTGTTTTGTAGAACATTCGTCTTTTTTGGTTGAAAATTCGTCTCTCTTGGTAAAAATTTTTACATATTTTGGTAGAAAGTTAATCTTCTTGTTCAAAAATTGATTTTTTTGACTGAAAATTCAACTCGTTTAGTAAGAAATTCAATTATTTGGTTACAATTAAACTATTTATTTGAAAATTTAACTATTTGGTAGAAAATTAATTTTTTGTTAAAAAATGTACCCCTATTGGTCCAAAATTCTACTATTTTAGAGAAAATTTAATTCTTTTGTTGAAAATTCAACTATTTCTTAAACAATCATCTTTTATGGTAAAGAATTCTTGTTGAAAATTCACCGTTGGATTGAAAATTTAATTATTTAGTTGTAAATTAACTTTTCATTAAAAATGCATATTTTCGGGTTGAAAATTCAACTGTTTGATAGTAAATTAACTTTTTTATTTAAAATTCATATTTTCCGTTTAAAAATTCAACTATATTTTGTTAAAAAGTCATCTTTTATGGTAGAAAATTCAACTATTTGGTTTTTAATTAACTTTTTTATTCAAAGTTCATATTTGTGGGTTAAAAATTCAAATATTTTATTAAAAAGTCACCTTATATAGTAAAAAATTTAACTATTTTGTTGAAAACTCGTCTTTGGGCTGAAAATTCAACTATTTTGGCAGAAATTTAATTTTTTTTTGGTTCAAAATGCAACTGTTTTGAATTTTTTTCTTTTTTCTTCTTCACTGTTTTGTAGAAAATTCGTCTTTTTGGCTTGAAAATTCAACCTTTTGGTAGAAAAATTAATTTTTTGGTTAAAAATTTACGCCTGTTGGTCCAAAATTCTACTGTTTTAGAGAAAATTTAATTCTTTTCTTGAAAATTAAACTATTTTGTTGAACAATCTTTTCTAGTAAAAAATTCAACTGTTTTTTTGAAAATTCACCGTTGGCTTGAAAATTCAAATACTTGGTTGCAAATTTATTAAAAATTAATTTTTGCGGGTTGAAAATTCGACTAGTTTTTGTTAAAAAGTCATCTTTTATAGTATAAAATTTAACTATTTGGTCAAAAATTCGTCTTCGGGCTGAAAATTGAACCATTTTGGCAGAATTTTATTTTTTTTGCTTCAAAATGCAATTCTTTTGAATTTGTTTCTTTTTTCTTCTTCACTGTTTTGTAGAAAATTCGTCTTTTCGGATTGAAAATTCAACCATTTGGTAGAAAAATAAATTATTTGATTGAATATAATTTTTGTTGTTAAAAATTCATCTTTTTGGTTGAAAATTCAACTCTTTTGCTAAGAAATTCAATTATTTGTTTAAAAGATTAATTGAAATTAATTAATTTTAACTAATTTGTAGAAAATTAATTTTGTTGTTGAAAATTTATATTTTTGGGTTAAAAATTCTATTGTTTTGTATATAATTCGTCTTTTTAGGTTAAAAATTTGCATCTTGGAAAAAATTTTACATTTCTTGGTGGAAAGTTAATCTTGTCGTTTGAAAATTTATCTTTTTAGTTGAAAATTTCGTATAAAATTCAATTATTTGGTTAAAATCAAATTATTTGGTAGGAAATTAACTTTTGGTTTGAAATTTATATTTTTGGTTTGGAAATTCAACTTTTTGTTTAAAAATTTAATCATTTGGTTAAAAATTTATCCTATTCAGTCAAAAAGTCCGCTATTTGATTGCAAATGTAATTCTTTTGTTTAAATTTCAAATATTTTTTTAAAAAGTCATCATTTATAATAGAAAATTCAGCTCTTTTGCTAAAAATTCAACTATTTTGGTAGAAATGTTATCTTTTTTGGTTAAAAATGGAACTGTTTGGTAGAAAATGGTAGAATAAATTGGTAGAAAATGAAATTATTTGAAAATTTAACTATTTGTTGAAAATTCCTGTTTTCGGGTTCAGAATTTAACTTTAAAAATTCAACATTAAAAATGCAACTATTGTGATAGGAAATTCAATTATTTGGTTAAAAATCAAACGTTTTAAAAAAAAATTTAACTATTTGGTAGGAAATTAACTATTTTGTTAAAAATTCCTTCTGGTAAAAAATTCTATTTGGTCAAAAATTTAATTTTTTCGTTGCAAATTCAACTATTTTTTTAAAAGTCATCTTTTATAGTAGAAAATTCAGCTGTTTTGGTCAAAATTCGTTTTTGGGTTGGAAATTCAACTATTTTAGTTGAAAAATCAACTTTTTGTAAAAAATTCATTTGTTTTTGTTGAAAATTCATCATTTCAGTCGAAAATTGAACTGTTTGGTTGTAAATTAATTTTTTAATCGAAATTTCAACTGTTTTGTAGAAAATTTGTCGTCGGCTAAAAATTCCACAATCGGTAAAAAATTAAACTATTTTCTTAAAAATTAATTTTATTGTTGTAAATTCATATTTTCGGGTTGAAAATTCTATTGTTTTCTAGACCATTCGTCCTTTTGGTTGAAAATTCATTTCTTTTGGTAAAATTTTCATCCTTTTCTGAAAGATGAACTACTTTCTTAAAAATTCATTTGCTTGTTAAAGATTCAGCTTTTTATCTGAAAATGAAACTATTTTGGTGAAAATTCTTCTTCCTTGTTAAAAATTTCTCTTTTTCAATTTAATTTAACTGGCTTAAAATTGGTTTTTTATTTGATATATATTAATTTAAAAAAATTTTTTTTTTAACTTGTCTTTTTTAGTTGAAAATTCATCTTTTCGGCAGAGAATCTATTTTTGGTTGAAAATTAACTACTTTTTCTTCTAAAAAATTAATTTTTTTGGCTTGAAACTCTTTGTGGTTAATTTTAGATATTTTTTGTTTGAAAATTCGACCATTTTAAATTTTTTCAACCAATTTGGTCAAAAATTCAACTATTTTGTTAGTGATCCTTTTTTGTTTGAAAATTCGACCATTTGAAATTTTTTTAACCAATTTGGTCAAAAATTCAAGTATTTTGTTAGGGATCCTTTTTTGTCAAAAATTCAACTGTTTTGCAGAAAATACATATTTTTTTATGAAAATTCAAATATTTTGGTAGAAAATAAAACTGTTTGGTTAGAAATTAAAGTTATTTGAAAGTTCAACTATTTTGTTAAAAATTCGTCTTTTTTGATGAATTCAACTGGTTAAAAATACGTTTTTTTTTGTTGAAAAGTAATTTTTCAAACTGAAAATTGAACTATTTCATTTTTGGTTGAAATTAACTTTTTTCTTGAAAACCCAACAGTCTTCGAAGAAGTTAGTCTCTATTAATTTAAAATTTAACTATTTGGTGGAAAATGTAACAATTTTCGTAACTTTCTTTGAAAATTAATTTTTTTGTGTGTGAAAATTCGTCTTTTCTTCTTTAAAATTCAACTCTTTGGTGGTCAGTGCAAATCTTTTGTTAAAAAATAATTTTTTTCTGTTAGAAATTCGTTTTTTGGGTTGAAAATTTATATCTTTTGGTAGAAAATGGTATTTTGGTAGCAAATAAACTTTTTTTTGATAATCCATCCGTTTTCGAATAAATTCGTCTTTCTGGATCTAAAATTTAACTATTTGATTAAAAATGCAACTATTTTTATTAGTTTCGTTAAAAATTAATTTTTCGTTTTGGTACAAATTCGTCTTTTTTTCTTGAAATTAATTTTTTTCATTAAAAATTAATTTTTTTGATCAAAATTCGTCTTTTTGGGTCTGTTAGTAGGTTACAATTTTTCTCATTCTGACGTAATAGCTTTTCTCTTCCTGCTGTTGTTTGATCGATAAATTGCGTTCAACTGGTTTCAGCTTTAATTTACATTTGCTTTAATAACAGTTGCATTTTCACTAAAGTCAAAAATTTTTTCATTTCATGACATTTTTATGTGGCATTCTATTATTTATTTTTGTTTTTATGTGGTTAGGTACAAATGTCAGTCTAAATATTTTAAAAATTGAGTAAAGAGTGCAAGAATCATGCCACCAAAGAAGAAAAAAGCTCAAATTGAAGATTTGAAAGTCCCTCCAGAGATTTCAGTACCAGGGTAAGAAATTGTAAATTTATTTTTAGTGGAAGTAAAAAATTAGATCTAAAATCATTCTTTTAGAATTTTTACTTTCTGGCTAAAATAATAAATACCTATTTTACTCTTCGAGGAAAATTAAACGATTCAGATAAACATGAAATATAAAGGTTGCTACAAAATTAAAATAAACATTTTTTAACGTCCAAGATTTCTAGACCAATTTTTTTTCAATTTTGTGTTTCTCATGACTTTCAATCTAAACTTAAACAATTTTTATAGTTCTCCACGAAAAAGCTTTACTTGCGAAAAATTCGTCAAAATATTTTGACCCATAGGGAAAGAAATCTTTTTGCAATAATTTGTATAGTTATTATTATATAATTATAATTATATAATAATTATATATTATAATTTTTATTGGATCGGAAAATTTTGAAAAAAAAATTTTAATTGATTTTCAGGGTTATAATTATAATTGTTTATAACTATCTTCTCTTAGATGATTGCTAGAAAATTGCGTTTTTTCTGAAATTTTTCAATTTTGCTTTGGTTTTTCAGTTATGAACAAATAATGAATAAAACTTGAGCGAATTATTTTTTAAACAATCACTTTCTTTTTTGTAAATATGTTTTTCTGAGACTAAACAAATATTTGAAATATTCTTCAAATTTTCTATATAGATCACATTAAAATGTGCATTATCTTTGAAAAAGTTACTGAGAGCCTTTTTGTTCATATTAATAATAAAATGTATATTAATATTCATTATTTATTCCTAACTAAAATTTTGAAGAAAAGCTGAACATTTCAGAAAAACTCGCTAATTTCTAGCATTAATCTAAGAAAAGATAATTATAAACAACAATAAATTGCTTAAACAATTATTTTTGTTAAATTACATTAATTCGTACCTCGCTCGAAGTGAAAAGTGGACAGAAAGTTGAATATTTATAAAAATACAACTCTCTAACATTATTCAAAGAGAATATTATTTAAGAAAATAATAAATTGTTTAAACAATGATTTTTGTCAGAATGCATTAATTATTAACTCGTTCTAGTTGAAAAGTAGACAAAAAATGGAAAATTTTTGAAAAAACTAGAAGTTTCTAGCACTATTCTAAGAGAATATTGTTATAGATAATAATAAAAAGTTTAAAGAATAATTTTATTAAATTGCGTTAATTATTAACTCGCTTTGGTTGAAAAGTGGACAAAAAGTTGAAAATTTTAGAAAAAACTAGAACTTGCTAGCATTATTCTAAGAAAATATTGTTATAAATAATAATAAATGGTTTAAACAATTATTTTTATAAAATTGCATTAATTATTACCTTGTTCTGATTGAAAAGTTGACAAAAAGTGGAAAATTTTAGAAAAAACTAGAACTTTCTAGCATTATTCTAAGAAGATATTGTTATAAATGATAAAAAAGGGTTTAAACAATTATTTTTATCAAATTGTATAAATTATTAACTCTTTGTAGTTGAAAAGTAGACACAAATTGGACAATTTTAGAAAAAACTAGAATTTTCTAGCATTCTAAGAGAATATTGTTATAAATAATAATAAAAAGTTTAAAAAATTATTTTTATCAAATAATTATTAACTCGCTCTATTAGAAAAGTGGACAAAAAATTGAACATTTTAGAAAAAACTAGAATTTTCTAGCATTATTCTGAAAGGATATTGTTATAAATAATAATAAATGGTTTAATCAATTCATTTTGTTAAATATAATTAAGTATCATCTCATGAACTAAGCAGTGTACCAAAAAGTTAACAATTTCAGTAAAAAGCGCTACTATCTAGCATTACTATAGGAGAAGATAGTTATAAACAATAATAGATTGTTTAAACAAAATTATTTTCGTTAACTTCCATTGATTATTATCTCACTAAATTAAAAGTGGACAAAAAGTACAAAATTTCGGAAAAAACTGCAAATATCTATCATTACTGTAGGAGAAGATTAATTTTAATTTAATTTATAAACAATAATAAATTATTATGCACATATTTTTGTGAAAATGCATTAATTATTATTACCTCGCTCTGAGGGAAAAATGGACAAAAAGTTGAATATTTCAGAAAAAAACCGCAACTTTCTAGCATTATTCGAAGAGAATATTATTTTAAAAAAATAATAAATTGTTTAAACAATTTTGTTTGACAAATTTCATTAACTATTAACTTGCTTTTGTTGAAAAGTTGACAAAAAGTGGAAAATTTTAGAATAAACTAGAACTTTCTAGCATTATTCTAAGAGAATATTGTTATAAATAATGATAAATGGTTTCAACAATTATTTATGTTAAATTTAATTAATTATTGCCTCGCTTTAACTATAAAATTTAAAAAAAAATTAAAAATTTGTGAAAACCGCGACTTTCTAACTCTATTCTAAGAGAAAACTCCTAAAAACAATAATAAATTGTTTAAACAAATTATTTGAACATAAAATTATTAAGATAAGATATTATGTATTATTATTATTATCTTCATGTATTAGAAACAATTTGTTTGAAAAAACGCAGAAAAATCATAATTAGCGCTAAAAACTCGCAAGACTCAATTTTTCACTTATGGGGTTTTATTGGGACTCTATAAAACAAAATTATGGGGGTGATATTTTAAAAGTAATTTTTTATTCGTATTATATGGTTGATTTTGAAAATAAATGTTAAGTTTGAATTCTATTCACCTAATATTGACGATTCTGAATAAAATTTACAAAAGCGTCTTTTTTCATATGGTGAAATACGTGTTAAACTTTACGGGGCTGGCGGAAACTCTAAATATCATTTAAAAAAATGTATTTAATTTTTTTTTTGGATTGAAGAAATATAAGTATATTGATGTTTTTTAACGCTCTGATGACGAAAATAACCATGAAAATACTAGAAACCATCGCTTTTAAGATAAAAACTTGATAAAGCTACAAAAAAAGTTTTTCTTTTCGATTATTTCAGTAAATATTGAAAATTTATGAAAAAGCTTCAAGAAAAATTTCTGGATCATTCAAAAATACACTTTTTATCTATTATCGATTTTTTTTTAAACCATTATTTTTCAAGAAAAGGAGGAAAATATTGGCAAAAAGTGTAGAATTGCTCGAAATGGGATTTGCTGGACCCCTGTGACTGGTCAGAGAAATAATTTAAGTCACACCCCCAACCCTTTCCAATGTCTCGTGGGTGGGGGGGCACGCCTGTAGTCACACAAATAATGTAGGGTTAGTAACCCTTTCCAAAATCTTGTGATGGGGGGGTACCCCTTTGACTGGTCAGAGAAATAGCTTAAGCCACATCGCTAACCCCTTCCAATATCTCGTGGGGGAGTCACGCCTGTGACTGGTTAGAGAAACAGCTTAAGTCACACGACTAACACCGCCAACCCTTTCCAGTGTCTCGTGGGGGAAGGAAAGGCACCCCTATGACTGGTTAGAGAAATAGTTTCGGCCACATCGCTAACCCTTTCCAATATCTCGTGGGGGAGGCACGCCTGTAACTGGTCAGAGAAACAGCTTAAGTCACACGACTAACGCCGCCAATCCTTTCCAATGTTTCGGGGGGAGGGGGGCAGGAAGGCACCCCTGTGACTGGTTAGAGAAATAGTTTAGGCCACATCGCTAACCCTTTCTAATATCTCGTGGGGGAGTCACCCCTGTGATTGGTCAGAGAAACAATTTAAGTTTCACCGCTAACACCGCCAACCCTTTCCAATGTTTCGCGGGGGGGGGGGCAGAAAGGCACCCCTGTGACTGGTTAGAGAAATAGTTTAGGCCACATCGCTAACCCTTTCCAATATATCGTGGGGGGGAGGCACTGTGGCTGGTACCGCCAACCCTTTCCAGTGTCTGGCCAGACCACTAACCACACCACCCCTTCCCAATGCCCCGCGGGGGGCCCCCGGCAAGGTACTCCTGTGACTGATCACACCATGACTATCCAATGTGCAGTATTTGAGCGATTTTTAATATTCATCGTCCATTTTCTCAAAAACTATCAGTTTGAGAGTAAAAATGTATTCAACATAAAATCTGTATTTTCAAAAGATCTACCACTTTTACGAAAGGTTTTTTTGTAAATTTTAAGAATTTACTTATGAAAATGGCAAAAATCTGAAATTTTTACAGTTTTATCAAGTTTTGACCTTGAAAGCGACATTGGCGGGTATTTTTATGGCCACTTTCCTAACCATAGCGGTAAAAAAGATCGATGTGCGCGGTTTAAAAAAATCTGAGGTAAGATCTCTTTGGAACTTTATCCCTAAATTAAATCTGAAAGGTACGAAGTTGGTGAAATGAAATTTTTTGTTGACAAAGGGCTGCTCTTTTGGACGTTGTCGAGGAGCAACCGAAGAACGCTCTGGTGTCAATAGTGACTGGAGAACCCTATGGACCTCGAGTTCGACATGTTGATGAAAGGGCCGAAGAGGAAAGTTCGGATGATGAACCTGAATCTGAAAGCGATGACGAAAGCAGGTACCTCAAGGACGATTCCTCTTTGGAAGTTCCGTCCGAGTTTTGGCACATGCAGAAACTCATCAAGTATATGAAAGCTGGCAATCAAACTGCGACGACAGTTTCTCTCTGTCTCTTGAAGGACTTCGAACTCAATACTAGAGTTGGTTTCCTACTTTGCTATCCTATACCTTAGATTTGCGACAAACAAAGTAATAACTTGAAAATCTGGATTTTAGGGATCACAGCGTTTCAGTGGTTCAATTTCAGGCGAAAAAGGGGATTTTTTCTCTCCCTCCTACTCTAGCAGATCCTATCTCATAATCCTTTCCCCTTCTTTCCCCTTCCATCTCATATTTATCCCACCTCCTACTACCCCGCCCATCTCCTACCTACCTCATTTCCTGCTACTACCTACTTGCCCTCCTTTCACTTCTCGTCAAATCCCCTCATCTTCTCATCTTCTCACCTTATTTTCTTCTTCACTTCCCCTCCCTTCCCTTACTTCTTCCTCTGCATCCCATCTCATCAATTCCCTTCCTCCCCAGCACTATCTTCTCTCCCCTCACTTCCTGTGCCCATTCACCCTCATTTCCAATCCCCTACTTCCCTCACTTCGCCTACTTCATCACCCTCAATCTCACTCCTTGCCCTTCCCTTACTTCTCGTCAATTTCCCTCACTTTATTTACTTCTTTACTTCTCTTCCCTTCCCTTACTTCTCCTTTGTCTACATCCCATCTCGTCAATTCCCTTTTTCCCCAAGACTAACGTCTCTCCCCCAACTTCCCGTGCCCTATTCTCCCTCACTTCCTCAGATTTCCCTCTTCTCCCATAATTTCCAATCCCTTACTTCATCACCCTTACTCCCTTTTTTGCCCCTGCTTTAGGTCTCGTCAACTTCCCTCACCTTCTCACCTTATTTCCTTCTTCACTTCTCTTCCCTTCCCTTACTTCTCCTTCCCCTACATCCCATCTCATCAATTCTCTTCTTCCTTAACACTAATGCCCCCCCCCCCAACTTCCCGTGCCATATTCTCCCTCACGTCCTCAGATTCCCCTCTCCACCCAATATTTCCAATCCCCTACTTTCCTTACTTCCCCTACTTCATCACCCTCACTCTCCCCACTTGCCCTTCCCTTACTTCTCGTCAATATCCCTCACATTCTCACCTTATTTCCTTCTTCACTTTCTCTCTTTTCCCGTACTTCTCCTTCCTCTATACCCCATTTTATTAATTCCCTTCTTCCCCAACACTAACGTCTCTCCTCCAACTTCCCGTGCCCTATTCTCTCTCACTTTCTCAGATTCCCCTCTTCGTCCATCATTTCCAATCCCCTACTTCGCTCACTTCCCTTACTTCATCATCCTCACTCCCTTTTTTGCCCTCGCTTTAGATCTCGTCAATTTCCCTCACCTTCTCACCTTATTTCCTTCTTCACTTCTCCTCCCTTCACACACTTTTCCTTCCTTTACATCCCATCTCATCACTTCCCTCCTTCCCCAACCCTAAATTCTCTCAACCTACTTTCCATGCCCTATTCACACTCGCTTCCCTACTACCCCTTTCCTCACTCCCCCTACTGCTTCACCCCTCACTTCCCTAGATTCACCTCTCCAATCTCATTTCCCAACCCCTATTTCCTTCACTGCCTCTACATCGTCACCCTCACTCCATCTACTTGCCCTCTGCTCACTTCTCTTCAACTCTTCTCCCAAGAAAAATCAAAAAGAAAAGGAAAAACCCGACCAAAAATATAAGGGGTTCTGTGCGAGGCTACGAAACCCTGAAAATGAATAGAAAATTTGTAAGGGGGGGGGGGGACGTGAAAATGGGGTAAAAATTCTCCATTGTAGGAGTTTCAGAGAATTTTTGAAATTGAAGGGGATAAGAAGGACAGACTGTGATCCCTAAGATTTGCAATGTTGAAGTTTGAAGCTTGATACAGGGTGTTTTTTTATCTTGAGACATCGAAATATCTCAAGAAATACGCATCTAACGAAAAAAATGTCCGTCATAAAAACTTTTTATTTTCGAGAAGGAAAAGCGACCCCGCAAAAATTTACCCCACACTCCACCTCCGGGGGGGGGGGGGATTCAAAAATTTCAAATGGGAACCTATATTTTTTATTGCAGATTCCGATTCTCCATCAAAAAATACGTGAGTTTTATTTTTATTTTTTTTTATTCGCGCCAGATGGCGCTGCATTGGCGAAAAATGTTGGTTGGTTTGTTTAGGTTCGTTACGTTGCTAACGTTCGTTTGGGTTTGATTTTGTATCTTAGTTACGTTCGTTGGGGTTCGATTGGGTTCTTAATTTCTTTGATTTTGATGGTTTGGTTGTGCTGCTAACGTTCGTTCGGGTTGGATTGATTGCGTTGCTTAGGTTTGTTTCGGTTCGCTTTGTTGATTGCCTTCATTTGATTTTGTTGTGTTGGTTGCGTGCATTTGGGTTGGTCGTATTGCTTGCATTCATTTGGGTTCGTGTTGTTGGTT
>CAKNYM010048596.1:42638-66070 GCA_932195095.1 Andricus curvator
GGGAGAAATAGAGGAGGAAGAATTTGGTGAAGGGAGGGTTAGAGAAGTGTGGGTTAGAGAAGGGGGGATAGATAAGAGTGAAGTGATGGGAGGGGAAGTAGGGGTGGAGAGAGGAAAGTGGATTGGTGAGGGAGGGGAGGGAAAGTATGGGAGTGGGGAAATTTTAAAAAATTTCAGAAAAAAAATTTAATTCGAAGAATGCGATTGCCTTTGTTCTGGTTGCATTCTGGTATATTTTTTCAGCAAGACCGAATTACAGATTCGCCTGTTGAGCGCAACTTACGAGCCCCTTTTGGAAAATTTGCCACTGGTGATAAAAGAATGCGCTGAGAGTGAAGAATGCATGGACATCATCAATGATCCAGAGCACATTTTGGATGGAGTTCGTCTAGTTTGGTCATTATTAAAACATCCCAGCGATGTCATCAAGAGAAACGCTTGCTATGCCCTGGTTCCTTGTATAAAATTCGCCAAGGATTCACCAGAGATGGTTCGAGCTTTTGTAGGGGGTTTGGAACTCACAGTTAGTCTTCTCGAGAGTGACAATACTCAAGTTCTCAGTGCTGTTTGTGCGACGATTGCTGCAATTGCCACCGATCCAGAAAATCTTGGAATTTTGACTGACCATGGTGTAGTCAAAAAATTGGCAGACCTCGTCAACACTGTAATTTATATATATTTCTTATTTTAAATGTTAAAAAGTGTCTATTACTGGTCTATTATTGTTTGAGAAACGAGAAAAAAATCTGCCTTTACCCGGATTTGAACCCCGAACGCCACTATACATGCCGATGAGGCTGTGGCAGATAATTTCTTGTTTCTACTATATCAAATGGTGACACGGGTGTGCATCTCTTTACCTTGTGAAAGTTTTTTTAAATGAATGTTTCAGTCAGAATTATTACTTTAATTTACAGTTTTTAAATTATTTCTTATTCTAATCTCTGTATTTAAATCAGTTAAAATTGAACTGATTAAATTAAGGGCATGCAATTTTATTCATTTTTAATTTGGAATGTAACTGAGAACAGGGTCTTAGAGCCAGACATTCTAGAAGCATAACTTGATAGTTTATTATATATGAATAATTTGTTAATAACAATTGTATTGTTATTAATAATGGTAGGAGACTTTAGAATGGTTTTGGATAATTATGAGGTGATTTTTATTTCCAATCAAATTTAAAGCAATATGCCAACAATAAAAAATAAAAATAAATTAAGTTTGTATTGTTATAAAATAATTTGTATAAACAAATGCACAGTTTGAGCAATATAATAACACCGGAGTGTATTAATGTAATAGTGCCAAGCCCAATATAATAAACAAAAAGTACCTTAAACACAAAAAAATTGGTCAAACTGGGCATTTGTTTATAAATTTGTTTATAACAATCCCATTTTTCATGAAATGACAATATAGTTTACTGAAGTATCACTAGCAAGCCTAACAAACTACCTTTAAAGAAAAGTAAAAGAATCCTTAAAAAATGCTCAAACTGCCCATTTGTTTATAAAACTTGTTTATAACAAACATAATATTGTTATTAAATGACAATATAGTTTAGTGAAGCATCACTTCCAATTCAAACAAAGCACGTTTTTAAAAAAGTACCTCAAACTCTCAAAACTTGCTCAAACTGCGCATTTGTTTATAAAATTTGTTTATAACAATGAGAAATACGTTTATTTTTGTTTTTAATGTTTGTGTATCACTTTCAATTTGATTAAAAACGAAAATCACTTCCTGAAAATCCAAAACCAAACATAAGTAGTTTCGACTGGCAAAGCAGTCATTTTAACAGATGAATCAGTAAATATTCCTTACTGAATCAATCATTTGCTTTGAAATGACTGATTGTCAGTCAATTGCATGCTTTGACTGAAAAATCAGTAATTAGGACTGACAAAACAGTCGTTTTAACAAATGAATCAATCAATATTGCGCACTGAATCAATCAGTCACTTGAAATGACTGATTTTCAGTCGATACCACACTTTGACTAAAAAATCAGTCATTTAGACTGACAAAATAGTCGTTTTAACATATGAATTAGTCAATAATTCTTACTAAATCAGTCACTTGAAATAACTTATTTTCAGTCAATAGCATGCTTTGACTGAAAAATCAGTACTTAGACTGACAAAATAGTCTTTCTAACAGATACATCATTCAATATTGCTTACTAAATCAGTAATTTGAAATTATTAATTTTCAATCAATAGCATGCTTCAAATGAAAAATCAGTAATCACGACTGACGAAACAGTCGTCTTAACATATTAATCAGTCAATATTGCTTACTGAATTAATTAGTCACTTAAAATGACTGATTTTCAGTCAATAACATGCTTTGACTGAAAAATCAGTAATTAAGACTGGGAAAACAGTCGTTTTAACAGACGAATCAGTCTATATTGCTGACTAAATCAATCAGTCACTTGGAATTACTAATCTGTAGTCAATAGCATGCTGTGACTGATAAATCAGTAATCTCGACTGACAACACAGACTATTAACAGATGAATCAGTCAATATCGCTTACTGAATCAATCAGTCATTTCAAATGACCAATTTTCAGTCAATAACATGCTTTGACTGGAAAGTCACTAACTTATATTGACAGAACAGTAATTTAAACATATGAATCAGTCAATATTGCATACTGAATCAATTAGTCTCTTTATATGACTGATTTTCAGTCAATAGCATGCTTTGACTGAAAAATCAGTAATTAAGACTAACAAAGCTGTCGTTTTAACAGATGAATCAATCAATATTTCTCACTAAATCGGTCACTCGAAATGACTAATTTTCATTCAATAACATGCTTTGACTGAAAAATCAGTAATCTCGACTGACAAAATAGTCGTTTTAACATATGAATCAGTCAATATTGCTTACTGAATCAATCAGTCACTTGAAATGACTGATGTTTAGTCAATAGCATGCTTCTATTGCTGACTGAATCAGTCACTTCAAATTACTGATTACCAGTCAATAGAAGTTACTGACTTGTCTGTTTAAATTACTGTCCTGTCGTAAGTGAAAGCTACTGATCAGAACATTCGAAATAAATTATTTAATCCATGAATGTTGCAATTTAGACCATTCAAAATTACTGTTTTAATTCATGAAGGTTACTGATTAGATCATTAAAAATGAATAATTTCATCAGAGAAAACTACAGATTGGATAATTTAAAGTGGCTTATTTGATCAGTAAGTCAAATTGACTAATTCAAAAAATGACTTTTGACTGATTTGTCAGTCGTGAAATCCGCATTAACTGAATCAGTCAAAATTGAATTCGAATCAGTTATTTTTGGCTGATTCAAAGGTAGAGTGTATTTTGCATTTATTATCGTTATTATAAAAAAATGAGGAATTCTAATTGTTTATTTTTATTGAGTCTCTGTAGCTCAGCCGGTTAGGGGCTCGGGCTTCACGCTAGAGGTCCGGGGTTCGATCCCTGAGCCGCGTACCTCTTATTCGTATATTTTTATTTATTATATCATTATTATTGATCTATTTAATAGGAAGACGAGGATCTACGTGCAAATTTAACCCTGGCAATTGCATTCTGTTGTGAATGGGGACAGAACAATCACGAATTTGGAAGACTAAATGCTGTAGCACCTCTAGTTAATTATTTATCGAGCACAAACAAAAATGTTTTGAAGGGAGTTTGCATCGCTTTTTATCACTTGAGCAAGGAACCTTTAAATTGCATCACCATGCACACTTGTGGAGTTGTTAAGGTAATTTTATTGCTTCTCTAAATCATTTTTTCATCTCTAAACAATAAGTTGAATATTTAAATTAAATTTATTCAGAAAAAAGATCTCCTTTCGCTCCGCTGGGATTCGAACGCCAGGTCAACTGATTGCCGGCCAGGTGCTCTAACCACCAAGCTACTAGAGAGATCGGAAGAAGAATCCTTTTTCTGAAACACGCTTTATTTTCCAAGATTTTATGTTTTAATACAAGTCAATTTTTACTAGAGAAGTTCTTTTTTCTGAATAAATTTAATTTAAATTTTTTTAAATTTATAGCTATATCTAGTCTGAGAAGACGTTGAAGATTTTCTGTATTAGAGAAGATAACTTTGATCGATATTGTAGATTTCCATTTTCACTGTGTGTGAAAAGATTTCTCTTCTGATTGATCGTTACCATCTCTGATGATAATGCAGATTCCTAGTAAAAATTGACTTGTATTAAAACATAATATCTTGCAAAATAAAGCGTGTTTCAGAAAAAGGATTCTTCTTCCGATCTCTCTAGTAGCTTAGTGGTTAGAGCATCTGACCGGCAATCAGTTGACCCGGCGTTCGAATCTCAGCGGAGCGAAAGGAGAGAATCTTTTTTCTGAATGAATTTAATTTAAAAAAATTGTAATTTATAGCTACATCTAGTCTGAGAAGACGTTAATGATTTTCTGTATTAGAGGAGATAACTTTGATCGATATTGTAGATTTCCATTTTCACAGTGTGTGAAAAGATTTCACTTCTGATTGATCGTTACCATCTCCGATGATAATACAGATTTCTATTAAATATTTAAACACATTTTGAAACAAAAAATGAAATTAATATTAATTATTATTACTTGTTTTATTATTATTATTATTTATAATTTATTTATAATTCAAATATTTTGTTAGAAAGTTATCTGTTTAGGTTCTAGATTCAAGTATTTCGTTGAAAATTCGTTTTTTTTTGGGTTGAAAATTAGTGCTTTAACGGCAAAGCTGAAAATTCAATTTTTTGTTAATAAATGAAATTTTAACTAAAAATTTATATTTTCAATTGAAAATTGAAATTTTAACTAAAAATTTATATTTTCAATTGAAAATTGATATTTTAAACTAAAAATTTATACTTTTCATTGAAAATCGATATTTTTAATTGAAAATTGATCTCTTATAGTTAAAATTCAACTATTTTGTTAAAAATTTGTCTTTTTGGTTAAATTAAACTGTTTCTAATAAAAAATTATGACTTTTATTTTGGTAGAAAATGAATCATCTTGGTTGAAGATTCATCTTTTTGTTGAAAATTTGAAATTTAAAAATTTTTGTTGAGGATTCAACTATCTAGTTGAAAGCTCTTTTTTCCGGCTGAAAATAAATGTTTTAACTATTCAATTTTTTGCTAAAAATTTAGGTTTTTAAATTGAAAATTGATATTTTTTAGATAAAACTTTATTTTTTGATTGGAAGCTAAACTATTTAGTTGAAAATTTCTCTTTTTTTTGGTTGACGTTACAATTTTTGTTGTAGAAAATTAATTTTTTCAACTGAAAATTTAACTATTCCATTTTTGGTTGAAAATTGATATGTTCAATTGAAAATTGATCTTTTTTAGTTGAAAATTTATGTATTTTTCAAAAATTCTTTTTGTTTGATAGAAAATTATTCTTTTTGTTTTAATATTCATCTTTTTGTTGAAAAGTCAACTATTTGTTAAAAATCCAGCAGTTTTGGATAAGGATTCAACTATTTTGTTTAAATTTATTTTTTTTTGTTTGAAAATTCTTTTTTCAAACTGAAAAAACTATTAAATTTTTTTGGTTGAAAATTCATATTTTCAATTGAAAATAAATCCTTTTTAGTTACAAATTAATCTTATTTGTTGAAAACTCGTCTTTTTTGGTTAAATTAAACTGTTTCTGATTAAAAATTATAATTTTTTGGTAGAAAATTAACTTTTTCAACTGAAAATTTAACTTTTCCATTTTTGATTAATATTTTATCTTCCTAATTGAAAATTGATCTTTTTTAGTTGAAAATTCATCTTCATTGAAAGTTCTACTGTTTGGTTAAAAATTCCTCTCCTTTGGTTGAGAATTCAAGTATTTTGTTCAAAACTTTTTTTTCAGTTGAAAACTAATTTTTTTAAAGAAAATTTAACTATTCCATTTTTTATTGAAAATTGTTCTTTTAATGTTGAAAATTCAAATATTTGGTTGAAATTTTGTTAAAAATTATGATTTATTTTTCTTTTAAATTCAAATATTTAGTTGAAAATTCGTCTTTTTTGGTTAAGGATTTAACTATTTTGTTCAAAACTCCTTTTTTTTATTGAAAATGAATTTTTTAAATTGAAAATTGAAATATTTCATTTTGGGTAAAAATTTTATTTTTTTTATTGAAAATTGATCTTTTTTAGTTAAAAATTTAATCTTTCTGTTCGAAATTGCGACTATTTGGTTAAAAATTTATCTGTTTTTGGTTGACTATTCAATTTTTTTTTATTGGAACATTGTTTTTTTTTTTTTTGTTAAAAATTAATTTTTTCAGCAAAAAGTTTAACTATTCCTTTTTCGGTTGAACATTAATATTTTTAATTGAAAATTTATATTTTTTAGTTAAAAATCCATGTATTTTGTTGGAAATTCTTTTTGTTTGATAGTATAGATAAATATTGTTAATTAAAAAGAAAACTATTTGGTCAAAAATTCATTTGTTTTTGATCAGGATTCAACAATTATCTTAAAATTTTTTTTTTTGCTTGAGAATTATTTTGAAAAATTGGAAATTAATTTTTTTTGTAAAAAATTCAACAATTTTGTTGAAATTTTGCCTTTTCTGGTTAAATTAAACTGTGTATGATTAAAAATTATGCTTTTTTTTGTTGAAAATGCAACTATTTGTTTAAAATTTCATGTATTTTGATAAAAAATTGCACTTTTTATTAAAGTAAACCGTTCCTGATTAAAAATTATGATTTATTTTGGTTGAAAATTCAAATATTTGGTTGAAAATTCATCTTTTATGATTGAGGCTTTAACTATTTCGTTTAAAACACTTTATTTCGGTTGAAATTTAATTTTTTGAACTGAAAATTAAACTATTTCATTTTGTTTCAAATTATATTTTTTGAAATGAAAATTAAACTTTTCCATTTTGGGTTCAAATTATATTTTTTTAAATGAAACTTGTTCTTTTTTAGTTGAAAATTTATCTTTTTGATTAGAATTTCAACTATTTGGTTAAAAATTTATCTGTTTTGATTGACGATTTAAGTTTTTTGTTCGAAAATTGTTTTGTTTTTTTGTAGAAAATTAATTTAAAAAAATTAAATATTCCATTTTTGGTTAAAATGTTATTTTTTAATTGTAAATTGATTTTTTTTAGTTAAAAACTCATCTTTTTGATCGAAACCTAAATTATTTGGTTAAAAGTTTCTTTATTTTGAGATTTCAATTTTTTTGTTTGAAAATTGTTTTTTTTTTGTAGAAAATTATTTTTTATCAGAAAATTTAACTATTCTATTTTTGATTGAAAATTGATATTTTTAATTGAAAATGTATTTTTTTTAGTTGAAAATCCATGTATTTTTTTGAAAATTCTTTGTGTTTGATAGTAAATTAATCTTTTTGGTTAAATACTCATATTTTTAGTTGAAAAGTCAACTATTTGGTTAAAATTTCATGTATTTTGTTGAAAAATTGCCATTTTTATTAAAGTAAACCGTTTCTGATTAAAAATTATGATTTATTTTGGTTGAAAATTCAAATATTTGGTTGAAAATTCATCTTTTCTGATTGAGGATTCAGCTATTTCGTTTAAAACTCTTTATTTTGGTTGAAATTTAATTTTTTGAAGTGAAAATTAAACTATTTCATTTTGGGTTCAAATTATATTTTTTTTTAAATGAAAATTAAACTTTTCCGTTTTGGGTTGAAATTATATTTTTTTTAATGAAAATTGTTCTTTTTTAGTTGAAAATTTATCTTTTTGATTGAAAGTTCAACTATTTGGTTAAAAAATTATCTGTTTTGTTTGACGATTCAAGTTTTTTGTTTGAAAATTGTTTTTATTTTTTTTAAGAAAATTAATTTTTAAAAATTGAACTATTCCATTTTTGGTTGAAATGTTATTTTTTAATTGTGAATTGATTTTTTTTTAAGTTAAAAACTTATCTTTTTGATCGAAACTTCAACTATTTGGTTCAAAGTTTCTATATTTTGATTGAGGTTTCAATTTTTTGTTTGAAAATTGTGTTCTTTGTAGACAAATTATTTTTTTAACCGAAAATTTAACTATTCCATTTTCGATTGAAAACTGATATTTTTAATTGGCAATTTATATTTTTTAGTTGAAAATCCATGTATTTTGTTAAAAATTATTTTTGTTTGATAGTAAATTGATCTTTTTAGTTTAATATTCATCTTTTTAATTAAAAAATCAAGTATTTAGTTGAAAAGTGATCTATTTCGATTCTAGATCAAATATTATGTTAAAAATTCGTTTTTTTTTTTTTTTGAAAATTAATTTTTCTATCTACAAAGTTAAATATTCCATTTTTTATTAAAAATTGTTCTTTCAAAGTTGGAAATTCATCTATTTTCTTGAAATTTCTTCTCTGGTTGAATTAAACTGTTTCTAATTGAAAATTATGATTTTTTTTATTGAAAATTCAACTATTTGTTTAAAAATTCACGTATTTTGTTGAAAATTTGTCTTTTTTAGTTAAACTAAACTGTTTCTGATTAAAAAATGATTTTTTTAATTGAAAATTCAACTATTTGGTTGAAATTTTATGTACTCTGTAATTTATAATTTATAATTTACTTTTTTATTAATTTTCTGCAGCACGTTCTTCGTTTGGTTGGTTCAGAAGATCCTGAAGTTCAAATAGCAGCAGCAACCACAATTCGACACATTCGAAAATTGGCCATCACCGCTGAGAAATTCCACTACAAAGAAATGTATGTTGATATTTTTTTCCTCATATAAATTTTTTCCCAAAAATTTATTTCTAATAATTAATAATTTTTTTAAATCCTAATAATGTAATAAAAAAAATAATGATAAAAAAAGAAATTCTCAGAAATTTGGCCAAAATCGCCGAGGAAATCCGAAAAAAATCAAGTTTTTCTTTATTTAATCTATGAAATACATCTTTTTTGTAGAATTAATTTTTTTCATTGAATCAACCCTTCTTGAAAAAAATTGAAAAGTATAAAAAAAGTTTTCATTTTATTTACTAGAGAACTCCGTGAAAAATGTAAATGAACATTTTTGACATTCAAAAACCCTAATTGGGTAGCTTTTTTTGTTATCCAAAATTTTACAAAAATTAATTAATAATTACTTAGCTACAATGCTTTTAATAATTTCCTATTTTTACTACAGTGTAATTTTAGAAAAAAATGTAACTTTTAGAGAAATTTTTATTTAATTTTAATGATTCTAATAAAATTTTAGAAAATACCGTCCCTGCAATTAATTATGTAATTTTTACAAATAAATTACAACAAAAAATACAGAAAATTTCAACTTTTCGGACGAATTTTGTACTGTTTTGCATTTTTTGGCAGACTGTTGTATATTTTTCTATTTCATTGTAGTTTCAATATTTTCTAAGAATATATACAAGAATTTAAAATTTTTGCATGCAAAAAGTTGTATTTTTTCAACCTTTAAAAATTAAAAATTAAAGTTGAAGTTACAGAGCTTTAAGTTAAATTCAACTTCTTTCGATTTTATAGAGATTATTGTATTTAAATATATTTTTCATCCCATATTAAAAACAAAACAAAATATTTTAATAAAAAACTGTAAATTCTTGTTGACTTTCTTTAAACTTTAGTTTTTTGTGAAATAATAAAACTACCTGCAATTTTTTTTCTAATTTATTGTATTTATTTGTACTTTCCTATGCAAATTTTTCCAGTTTTTCGCACTTTTTGTAAAAAAAATGTCACCCGGGATTGAAATTAATCAAATAATTAATTTAATTAATTTAATTTATTTAAAATTAATTAATTTTTTTAGAATTTTGGTGAACAAACAAAAAGTGCCCAATTAAAGTTTTTAAGATTCGAAAATGGTGATTTATATTTTCCATAAAGTACACTAGTAAGTAAAATTAAAAATGCCTACTGATTTTGAAAAATATCAAAAAAAGTATTTTTTGTCTTTTTTCACCATTTTTTCAATTTTTTCGAGAAGGGCTGTTCCAATGAAAAAAATTATCACGACAAAAAATATGTATTTCATAGAGATATATAAATTTTGTTGAAACAAGTTTTTAATCCAAGCAATAATTTTAAAGAAAATCAAGAAAAATATATTTTTGTCGGGGTTTCTGGGCAATTCTGGCAGAATTCCTGTAAAAAAAATCTTTTATAGAAACCAAAAATCATTACAGAAAAATCAGTATAGGAAAAAAATAATACTAAAATATTGAAAGAATGTATATAAAAAACTCATATAATCATAAAAAAATATATATAAATTATGAATTTTCTAATAAAATAGTTCAATTCTCAACAACAAAAACTTCATTTTCAACCAAAAAGTTGCATTTTTAACGAAAAAATATAAATTTTCTACCAAGAAGATTAATTTTCTGCCAAAAAAAACAAGTTTTCGACAAGTTACATAAATTTTCAAGCAAATAGTTAAATTTGTATTTAAAATTTGTTTAAATAAAAAAACAGTTAAATTTAACCAATAAAGACGAATTTTCAACAAAAGATTTGAATTTTCAACTAAAACAGATTATTTTTTAACTAAACAGTTGCATTGTTAACGAAAAAAAAATTTATTTCTTACCAAAAAGATGAATTTTCAACAAAATACATATATTTTCAACCAAATACATAAGTTTTCAACTAAAAGAATTAATTTTCTGCCAAAAAAGACCAATTTTTAACAAAACACATGAATTTTCGACTAAAAATCATAAATTTTCAACCAAAAATGAAATATTTAAATTTTCATTTAAAAAATAATTTTCAATTTTAAAAAACGAATTTTATACAAAAAAGTTGAATTTTCAACCGGAAAATATAAATTTTCAACAAAAAAGTTCATTTTTAACCAAATAGTTGAATTTTCAACCCAATAGTTAAATTTTTAGTTAAAATAATTAATTTTTTACATAAAAAGATGAATGTTCAACCAAAAAGTTGCATTTTTAACAAAAAAGATGAATTTTCCACCAAAAAAGACAAATTTTCGATAAATTACATAAATTTTCAACCAAATAGTTAAATTTTTATTTAAAACAATTAATTTTTAAGATACAAAGATGAATTTTCAACAAAAAATTTAATAGTTGATACTTTAACCAAAAATTTTCAACAATACGTTTGAATCCTCTACTAAAACAAATTGATTTTTAACTAAACAGTTGCATTGTTAACGAAAAAAATTCATTTTTTACCAAAAAGATTAATTTTCAACAAAATACATAAATATTCAACCAAATATATAAGTTTTCAACTAAACAAATTATTTTTCACCAAAAAAGATGATTTTTTAACAAAACACATGAATTTTTTTACTAATAATGATAAATTTCCAACCAAAAATGAAATAGTTAAATTTTCATTTAAAAAATAATTTTCAATTTAAAAAAAACGAATTTACACAAAACAGTGGAATTTTTAACCGTTGAATTTTCAAACCGATAGTTAAATTTTTACTTAAAATAAATAATTCATTACATACAAAAATGAATTTTCAAATAAATTTGCATTTTTAACAAAAAAGATGAATTTTCTAACAAAAAAGACAAATCTTCGACAAATTACATAAATTTTCAACCAAATAGTTAAATTTTTATTTAAAACAATTAATTTTTAAGATGAAAAGATGAATTTTCAACGAAAAATTTAATAGTTGATACTTTAACCAAAAAACATTTGAATTTAAAATTAAAAACAGTTCAATTTAACCAATAAAGATGAATTTTCAACAATAAGTTTGAAACCTCTCCTGAAACAGATTAATTTTTAACTAAACAGTTGCATTGTTAACGAACAAAATTAATTTTTTTATCAAAAAGTTGAATTTTCAACAAAATACATAAATGTTCAACTAAATACATAAGTTTTCAACTAAAAGAATTAATTTTCCACCAAAAAAGACGAATTTTTAACCAAACACATGAATTTTCTACTAAAATTTCCAACCAAAAATGAAACAGTTAAATTTTCATTTACAAAATAATTTTGAATTAAAAAAAAACTAATTTTACACAAAACTGTGGAGTTTTCAATCGGAAAATGTAAATTTTCAACAAAAAAGTTCATTTTTAACCAAAAAGTTGAATTTTCAACCCAATAGTTAAATTTTTAGTTAAAATAAATAATTCATGACATAAAAAAATGAATTTTCAACCAAAAAATAGTTGATACTTTAATTAAAAAAACATTTTAATTTAAAGCCAAAAAAGGTTAAATTTAACCAATAAAGACGAGTTTTAACAATGAATTTTCAACAAAATACATTAAATTAAAACAATTAATTTTCTACAAAAAAAAACGAATTTTAAAGAAAATACATGAATTTTTTTACTGAAAATGTTAAATTTTCAACCAAAAGTGAAATATTTAAATTGTCATTGGAAAAAAAATTTTCAATTTAAAAAATGAATTTTCTACAAAACAGTTAAATTTTCAACCGGAAATTATGAATTTTGAACAAAAAATGTGATGGTTGATACTTCAGCCAAAAAAAAAATATATTTTTTTTAATAAAAAACCGATGAATTTAACCAATAAAGACGAATTTTCAATAAAACACATAAATTTTCAACCAAAAATGAAATAGTTAAATTTTCGTTTAAGAAAATAACTTTCATTAAAAAAAAGGTAATAGTTGATACTTCAGAAAAAAATATATAATTCAAAACCAAAACAGTTTAATTTAACCAATAAAGACAAATTTTCAACAAAATACTTGAATTCTCAACTAAAACAAAATAAAAAAAATTCAATAAAATACATACATTTTTAACAAGATAGTTACATTTTGAAACAAAAGAATTAATTTTTGACCAAAAAACACGAATTTTTAACAAAATACGTCAATTTTGTACTAAAATGATAATTTTTCAACCAAAAATGAAATAGTTAAATTTTCATTTAAAAAATAATTTTCTTTAAAAAAAACGAATTTTACACAAAACAGTGGAGTTTTCAATCGGAAAATGTAAATTTTTAACAAAAAAGTTCATTTTTAACCAAGCAGTTGAATTTTCAACCCAATAGTTAAATTTTTAGTTAAATTAAATAATTCATTACATAAAAAAAGGAATTTTCAAATAAATTTGTATTTTGAACAAAAAAGATGAAATTTCTACAAACAGAGATGAATTTTTAAATCCAAATGACGAATTTTCAGCAAGAGTTAAAATTTTAAAAAGATTTTTTAGTCAATAAAGAAAAAAGGTTTTATTCAAACGTTGAATTACAAGCGAAAAAGGCAAGCTTTCTACAAAACGGTTGAATCTTCAACCAAGAAGATTAATTTTCCACCAAAAAAGACAAATTTTCGATAAATTACATAAATTTGCAACCAAACAGTTAAATTTTTGATTAAAGCAATGGACTGTTAAAATAAAAAGATGAATTTTCAATAAAAAAAATAGTTGATAATTTTAATAAAAAAACATTTTAATTTAAGATCAAAAACAGTTAAATTTAACCAATAAAGACGAGTTTTTAACAATAAATTTTCAACAAAATACATTAAATTAAAACAATTAATTTTCTACAAAAAAAAACGAATTTTAAAGAAAATACATGATTTTTTTACTAAAAATGTTAAATTTTCAACCAAAAATGAAATAGTTAAACTGGCATTGAAAAAAAAATTTCAATTTAAAAAATGAATTTTCTACAAAACAGTTAAATTTTCAACCGGAAATTATGAATTTTCGGCAAAAAAGTTAATTTTTAACCAAGCAGTTGAATTTTCAACCAAATGGTTAAATTTTTAGTTAAAACAATTTATTTTTTACATAAAAAGATGAATTTTCAACAAAAAATGTGATGGTTGATACTTCAGCCAAAAATATTTTTATTTAAAATTAAAAACCGATGAATTTAACCAATAAAGACGATTTTTCAATAAAATATATAAATTTTCAACAAAGATAGTTACATTTTCAACCAAAAGCATTAATTTTTCTAAAGAAAAAAGAAAGAATTACAGAAAAAATTTTCTACGAAAAATGATAAATTTTCAACCAAAAATGAAATAGTTAAATTTTCATTAAAAAAAAAAAAAATTCAATTTAAAAAATGAATTTCCTACAAAACAGTTAAATTTTCAACCAGAAATGATGAATTTTCATCAAAAAGTACATTTTTAACCAAACAGTTGAATTTTCAACCAAATGGTTAAATTTTTAGTTGAAACAATTCATTTTTGACATAAAAAGATGAATTTTTAACAAAATACTTGAATCCTCAACTAGAAAAAAATAAAAATTCAATAAAATACATACATTTTTAACAAGATAGTTACGTTTTGAAACAAAAGAATTAATTTTCGATCAAAAAAGACGAATTTTTAACAAAATACGTCCATTTTTTACTAAAAATTATAATTTTTCAACCAAAACTGAAATAATTAAATTTTCAAACAAAACAAAAAATAATTTTCAACCGAAAACGGAACAAAATAGTTGATTATTTAACAACAGAAATTACTTTTGAACTAAAATAATGAATCTTCGACTAAAAAAAAAAGTACTTCTCAACAAAGTAGTTCATTTTTCGAACAAATAGTTTAATTAATTACCAAATTGTTCAATTTTCGAGCCAAAAATACGAATTTTCTATAAAATAGTTGAATTTTGAACAGAAAAGTTCTTTTCAACCAAAACAGATTAATTTTTATACCAGTTCTATTTTTAACAAGAACAAAATATATTCAAAAAATAGTTAAATTTTTTAATTAAGAAAGAAAAAAAATTTCAATCGATTTGTTAAATTTTTAAGCCAAAAAGACTAGTTTTCAAAAAAATGGAAGCCTAGAAAACAAATTTTAATCTAAAATTATGAATCTAAAACTATAAAAAGAAATTTTCAACTTGCGACCAAATAGTTGAATTTTCTATCAGATTGTTGCATTTTTAACCCAAGAAAATCGAAAAGACAAATGTTTAACAAAACCGTTAAATTTTTTAGTTCAGAAAGAAAAAAAATTTCAATCGAATTCTTGAATTTTCAAGCCAAAATTGCGAATTTTGAACAAAATAGTTGAATTTTCAACCAAAAAAGCTAATTTTAAACTAAAATGATAAATTATCAACTAAAATTGGGAATTTCCAACTAAAAAAAGGAATTTTGCAATAATTCTCATAATATTTTAATATTATTTATTGCTATACTGATTTTTCTATAATTTCCTACAACTTGAAAAAGAGATCGGAAAATTATTATATTATATAATTTTCTATTTTCAGAAATACACTACAGGAAGCAGATTTTCTTCAATAATTACAAAAAAAATCACCACCTGCAATTAAAATATGTATCTAAGTACACAGATTTAAAAAATAAAAGTAGTAATAAATTTAGTATAGTACTCCTTCTATTATTTAATAATTGAAATCCTATTTTCCTTTTTAAGGATTTTGAACGTTTTAAGATAATGAAGTTTTTATCTTAAGATTCCAGGAAAAACCTAAATTATTATTATTTTTTCTTTGAAAAATTAATTCAGTGAAAATATTTAAAAATGTTTTGCAAGATTATAAAATTTTAGAAAAAATTTAATAAGTTTCAAAGATATTTAGAAGTTCTGATTGTTAGAAGATACAAAAATAATTTTATTCAAAACAAAATGTAGATTTTTAAAGATTTCAAACAAAAAATTCAGAAGCTTTTTAAAAATTTTGAAAGGTTTCAAGAGGATAATAAAATGTTCTTAAGATTTCTCGAAAAATTACATTTTTTTTATTTTACTATTTTAAGAGAATATTAAAAAATTTCAGAACATTCCAAAAGATTTCCAAAATTATCAAAAAAGTATGTGGAATTCGAATAATTTTAAAAGATATTCACAAGATTTAAAAAAATTTCAAAAGTAATAAACAATTTCAAAAAAATTCAAACAAAACGTAGTTTTTTTTAAATTTTGCATGGTTTCAAGATATTAAAACAATTTTTTTAAGATTCCTGTGAATATTTAAAGAGATTCTTTGTTTTCAAAAATTAATTTAAGGAGAATATTTGAAAAGATTATAAAACATTTCAAAAGATTTTCGAAATTATCAAAAATGAATTCGAAAGATTTTAATACTATTTTAGGAATAATTCGAGTCAGTTGGAAGGATATTTAGGAATTTTTCCTAAAATTTTGTAAAATCCTGTAAAATAAACGAAAAATTCTTATAAATTTTCCAGCTACTTTTTCGGCATATCTGAAATGTTCAAAATAATAAATAGTCATTCGAAATTTTTATTTTGTATTAAAAATGATTTTTTCCTCCAATTATAATTTGCCTGAAATTTTTTTTTTATTCTGGACTGAAAAATCTTTTTTGGTTCCAAATTCAACAATTTTATGGAAAAATCGAATTTGGTTGAAATTTCATATTTTTTAAAATTAAAATTGAACTGTTTGGTTAAAAATTAAAATCTTTTTTGGCTAATGATTCAACTTTTTTTATAAAAATTCATCTTTCTCGATAAATTCAAATTTTTTAAGTTTAAAATTAAAAATATTTTTTAGTTTAATTATCAACTATTACATTTTTTGTTGAGAATATTTTTTTTTTGTTATAAATTCAATTACTTGATTGAAATGCAAACTACTTTGTTAAAAATTCACTTCTTTGGTTAAAGATACATCATTTTAATTGAAAATTTTTTATTTTACAAAAAATGAATCTTCTTGTTAGAAAATTCATGTATTTAATTGAAAATTCAATTATTAGGTTGAAAATTAACTTTTTTGAGAAAAATTTATATTTTTGGGTTAAACAATTACACTTTTTTGTATAAAATTCGTCTCTTTTGAAAATAATTTTTTTTCAATATAACTGGTTGAAAGTTAATTTCTTTGGATTGTTAAGAAAATTATATTTATATAACCTTAAAAAAAAACTAAAAAATATATAGTTATTCAAAATTTTAATTTTGTATTTAACTTTTTGACCAAATGTTCAAAAAATGACAAAAGGAACATTATTTTCTGAACATTATTGATAAAAGAGAATATTTTAATCGTAAATGTTTTTTATTGGATGAGAAAAATCAAATTATAGAAAAAAACTTTGAATATCTTAATTATTATTTAAGCTTTGATTTTAAATCAATTTTTATAATTTTTGCATGATTAAAAAAAATGTTGAGAAAACTTTGAATTATTTCATATAATCAAATTTTGTTTTACGATTCCAGCGAAAATTTACATTAATTTTTTTATCTTTAAAAAATAATTTTAAGCTAATATTTTGATAAATTTTGAAACATTTGAAATTATTTTCTAAAATTTCGGAAAAGAATGAAGACGATTTTAGAGAAAAATTTTAGAAAAAATTTGAATTAGTTTAAGAGATATTTGAAAGTTTTAAAAACATGAAAAAATAATTTTTAACTTGAAAGGATTTTAAAATTTTTTTAACAAAATGCGTTTTAAGAGAATACATTTTTTTAAGATTTCAGAGAAAATTTTTTATAATATTTTATTTTTCAAAATTTATTCTTAGAGAATATTAAAAAATATTTCGGAATATTCCAAAATATTTCCAAAATTGTCAAAAATGAACCTGGAAGGTTTTAAGACAATTTTTTTAATTTTGCAGAACTTTTTCAAAATTCTGGGGAAAATTCGAATAATTTCAAAAAATAATTTGAAATGAAATTTGGAAGTTTGTTTTATAAATTTTGAAAGGTTTCAAGATTGAAAAATTAATTTCAAGAGAATATTTAAAAAGATTTTAAAACATTAAAAAAGATTTTAAAAAATGGTCAAAAACGAATCTGGAAGATTTTAAAACAATTTTAGGAATAATTCGAGTCATTTTAAAAGGTATTGAGGTATTTTTGAATTTTTGAATAGACTAAAAATATTTCATTGTCTGGAAAGTTTTCTAAAAATTTGTAAAATATTTCTAAATTTTTTCCAAGCTTTAGAAAGTTCTAAATACCTTTTAAACTGAGTCAAATTTTTCCTTAAATTTTGTAAAATTCTGCAAAATAAAAAAATTTGGTTAGAAATTTTCTAGATACTTTTTTGACATATCTGAAATCTTCTAAAAATCTTTTTATGAACATTTTGTCCAATTTCAAAAATATTTGACTAAAATTTTTTTTTCTGTTTTGAAAAATCTTTTTTTAAAATTTGGATTAGAATTAAATTTGGTTGAAAATTCATATTTTTGGGTTAAAAATTTAAACTATTTTATAGAAAATTCGTCTCTTGGTAAAAAGTTCATCTTTCTGTTTTGTTGAAGATTCAACTATTTTGTTGAAAATTTGACTTTTTAAAAAAAAAAATTAAAATTTGAACATTTCAAAACTTTTTGAACAAAATGTGAATTTTTGAATATTTTGAAATAAAATTTAGAAGCCTTTTTAAGAATTTTGAAAGTTTTCAAGGGAATAAAAAAGTTTTCTTGAGATTCTTGGGAAAATTTCATATGATTTTTTATTTTAAGAAATTAATTCTAAGAGAAAATTTAAAAAGATTTCAATAATTCAAATGATTTCTTAAAGTTTCAAAAAAGAACATAAAAGATTTTACAGCAAGATTACAAAATTGTAAAAAAAATTCGATTAAGTTTAAGAGATAAATAATTTAAAGGTTGTGAAGATTTAAAAACAATTTTAACAGAATGTAGGTTTTTGAAGATTCTGAACAAAAAATTAAGACATGGTTTTCAATTTATTTGGTATTATCGACTGATTATTGATTAATTATCAGAGTTTTTTTATTTTTTTTTAATTATTAGATTTGTTACAAAAAAAACATTTTAATTATTATTTATTTTACTACAAAGTGAATTTTATATTAATGATGTTATAACCATATATAATTATAAACAATATTTTTTTGTAATTAGGACTTTCTAACAAAAAATTAATCTTCTTGTTTGAAAATTCATCCTTTGGATTGAGGATTCAACTATTCATTTTTTTTTAAATTAAAATGTTTTGGATTTAAAATAAAAAATTTTGGGATTGAAATATCAGCTATTGACATTTTTTGTTGCTAATTAATCTTTTTGGTTGAAAATTCATCATTTTAGTTAACAATTCATATTTTTTGTTTGAAAATTCAACTATTTGGTCAAAGACGAACTTTTTTATTGAAATTTTTATTGGACATATTCGAAATTTGAAAAAATCTTTTTGAATATTTTTCAAGAGTCTTAGGAAAATTATATTTATATAACCTCAAAAACTAATAAACAATAAACTCTAAAAATAAATAGTCAATCGGAATTTGTATTTTGAATGAAAAATTATTTTTCCCTCAAACTAAAAAACGTGATGCTAGTTATTTAAATTTTCCCGCTCGGATTTGCTATGACTGCTGCTGCCACCTGACGCTACTTTCTTTTTAGTTTGAGTCCAGCCTTTTTAACCAAAATTAGGTTATAAAATGGCTCCGAAACCGAAGCCCACGGAAAAAGCAGGTAATTTTATATAAATTTTCCCTATTAAATTGAATTTTCACTAACGGAATCTTGAGTGCATAAATTTTCGATCAAAATAATCGCATTTTTCGAATATTAAAGGTTCACTGGAAAATAATAAAGAGAAATTTTCATTCGGCCACGCGGTCACCCATTCGCTTCTCGAACAAACTGTTTTGTACAATATATGATTCAAATTTGTATAATTAGAGTTTTTTTTATTTATAGTGACTTTCATTGTTTTAAATACTACCTTCTTTTTTATTAATAATAACTTTTTAATTGCCGTTTTGACATGTCAATTTGGTTATCCTAACCTCAAATTTTCTGTAATTCGTAAGGAAAGAACCAAATTTTCGAAAACGGGCTTATTTGTTGAAAAAAAATCAAGAAATATCGAATACACGTAGCTGTTAAATATAAGAAATATAATAATGAAAATAATTCTCCAAATTTGGCAGAGACTAACCTCAAAGTAAGAACTGTAATTTCAATTTTCTCGAGATTGGATAATTATTTTTAATTACTCTCTTGTCGTTTGCATTCAGTACTTATACATAATGCAAAAACTAATTTCTTATTTTTTTTAAATACGTCAAATTATAATGGCTAAAATTAAAGTAGAAACATAAGTTTTAAATATAGTTCTACGTATTTTCGAAGTCATAATTTAATTCCCAATTTTCTCGAAATTTGATGACTTTTTTAAAGAAAACTTTGTTTAGTTCAATTCTTCCATTCAATAGATAGAATTTAAATTCTCATTTTTTTTTTAATCCGCAAATTCGCTTCATAATTAATGTTGAAATTCGATGTGGGCACGAAATCTAACCTCAAAATGTCATCTGTTTCATTACTTTTTTTTAAACTGAATAGCTTTTTTAAGATAGATTTTTTTGCTTCGATAGAGCATGAAAATATCCTGAAAAAGCTTTCTTCTTTTTTTTTGTAAATGGACCGGCTGAATTTACAACACGCATACTTCACACTCGTCTTTTTGTTTTGAAATGTCATCTTTTTTTGTTAAAAATGCAACTGTTTGGTTGAAAATTAATCTGTTTTGACTGATGGTTCAACTATTTTATTGGAAATTCAGCTTTTTTGGTTGATTGCAACTCTTTCTGATTTAAAATTTTAATCTTCCTTGGTTGAGGTATCAACTATTATATATTTTTTTTAGAAATTCTATTATTCGGTTGAAAATTCCATGTTTTTCTGGACAAAAATTAATCTTGGCTGAAAATTATTCATTGTTGGTTAAAAATTCAACTGATTTGTAGAAAATTCGCCTTTTCGGCTTGAAAATTCAACAATTTGGTTGAATTGTCTGTTCTCTCTTGACTGTACAATCCTTGTTTAAAAATTCAACTCTAGTTGAAAATCGTATTTTTGGGTTAAGAATTCAACTATTTGGTGTTTTTTGCTAGAAGTTGAATTTTTTCTGATTGAAAATTCGTTTTATTGAATTAAAATTTATTTTTCTCGGTTGAAAAATAACTTTTTTGTTGAAAATTCAACTATTTGGTGGAAAATGCAACTGTTTTTGCTAGAAGTTTAATCTTTTTTTATTGAACATTTGACGATTTGATTGAAAATTCGTCTTTTTGGATTTAAAATTAATTCCTTTTGGTAGAAAATTCAACTTGGTTGAAAATTCAACTATCTTCTAAGAAATGAGTCTTTTTTGTTTGAAATTTCAACAATTTGGTTCAATTGTTCTTTCTTCACTGTACAATCTTTCTTGTTTGAAAGTTCAACTCTAGTTGAAAGTTGTATTTTTGGGTTACGAATTCAACTATTCGGTGGTTTTTGCTAGAAGTTTAATCTTTTTTGATTGAAAAATCGCTTTTTTAAATACAAATTTATTTTTCTTGGTTGAAAATAACGTTTTTGTTGAAAATTAAACTATTTGGTTCAAAATTCTACTACTTGGATGAAAATTTAATTATTTTATTAAAAATTCAACTGTATTTTAGAAAATTCGTCTTTTTGGCTTAAAAATTCAACAATTTGGTTGAAATGTCTGTTCTCTTTTGACTGAACAATCTTTTTTGTTTAAATATTCAATTATTTGGTTGAAAATGCAACTGTTTTTGCTGGAAGTTTAATCTTTTTTGATTAAAAATTTGACGATTTGATTGAAAATTCGTCTTTTTTATTTAAAATTCATTTCTTTTCGTAGAAAATTCAACTTTCTTGTTTGAAAATTCAACTATCTTCTAAGAAATGAGTTTTTTTTTGCTTGAAAATTCAACTATTTGGTTGGAAATTCTACTATTTGGTTGAAAATGTAATTATTTTGTTATAAATTCAACTGTTTTGGAGAAAAATCGTCATTTTTTCTTCAAAATACAACAATTTTGCTGAAATTTTTGTTTTCTCTTGACTGAATACATAATATTTCTTGTTTAAAAATTCGACTCTTGTTGAAAAGCGTATTTTTTGGTTAAAAATTTAACTATTTGGTGGAAAATGAAACTGTTTTTGCTAGAAGTCTAATCTTTTTTGATTGAAAATTCGTCTTTGGGTTTAAACTTCATTCCTTTTGGTAGAAAGTTCATCTTTCTTAGTTGAAAGTTAACTTTTTTGTTGAAAATTTAACTATCTTTTAAGAAATTAGTCCTTTTGGCTTGAAAATTCAACTATTTGGTTCAAAATTCATCTCTTTTGGTTCAGAATCCTACTATTTGGTTGAAAATTTAATTATTTTGTTGAAAATTCTACTGTTTTGTAGAAAATTCGTCTTTTTGGCTTCACAATTCAACAATTTGGTTGAAATGTTTGTTTTCTCTTGACTGAACAATCTTTCTTGTTTAAAAATTCAACTCTTGTTGAAAATCGTATTTTTGGGTTTTTGATTGAAAATTCTACGATTTGATTGAAAATTCGTTTGTTTGGGTTTAAAATTCATCCCTTTAGGTAGAAAATTCATCTTTCTTAGTTAGTGTTATTTAGTGTTTTGTTGAAAATTTCACTATATATTCTTAAAAAGTCATCTTTATTGGAAAAAAATCCAACTGTTTTGTTGAACAGTTTTGTCTTCGGATAAAAATTCATCTTTGGGTAAAAAAGTAATCTTTTTTGGTTGAAATTTCGTTATTTTTAATTGAAAAGTCTACTATTATATTTTTTGTTCAGATTTCATCACTTTTTATTAAAAATTCTACTATTCTGTTGAAAATTCCACTATTTTCTAAAAAAAAGTCCTCTTTTTGGTCGAAAGTGCATCATTTTGTCAGAAGTTTTGTTTGTAAAAAATGTAATTGTTTTATTAAAAATTTGTCTTTTTGGATATAAAATTCATCTTTTGGTAGAAAATTCCACTATTTTCTTAAAAAGTCGTCGGTTTTGGTTGAAAATTCATCTTTTTTGATAAAAAAAAAGCAATCTTTTTTGGTTGAAAGTTCGTTATTTTTAATTGAAAAGTCTTCTTTCATATTTTCTGTTCAGACTTCATCTGTTTTTGTTAAAAATTATACTATTTGATTAAAAATTTAATTATTTTATGCAAAACCGGACGGTTTTCGTACCTTTCTGTGCGCGTTTGTGGGACGCGAAGTTCTCGTTTGTCGGAGGGGGTATTTTTCCGGCCACGGCCGTAAAAGTATACTTTTACGGAGTGCGCGCATGCGCTTTTGGTCCAAAGCGGCGACACTCCTGGCTCTCTCTTCTGACGCATGCGTGGTACATATCACAAATGTTTGTAGACTGTGCAATACAAATGAACAGAGCATGCCGGCTGGCAACACGCAGCAACACGTGGGTCCGCGAGTCTCGTTAACCGATAGATAACAATTGTGTCGCGATGGCAAAGATTTTATTTGACTAACTAAAACTAAAATGAACATAACCGCACATGCCTATAATAAGACTAGTATGAAGCTCACGTGCAACATTTAATGTTATGTTTAATTTTAGTTATAGTTATTCAAAATGATTGTTGTATTTTTCCTTACGGGGGGCTTCGCCCCCCGAACCCCCCACGGGGGCTCCGCCCCTCGGCCCCGCCGGGGCTCCGCCCCGGACCCCGTCAC
>CAKNYM010048596.1:66470-82615 GCA_932195095.1 Andricus curvator
CGGACGTCAAAGACGCGGTTTGCTGAGTCGTAACACAATATACTATTGTTGAAAACTGTACTTGTTTCTAAAAAAAAGTCATCTTTTTTGGTCGGAAATTCATCTCTTGGTAGAAAAGTTTTTTTTTTGTAAAAAATTCATCTTTTGGTAGAAAATTCCACTATTTTCTTAAAAAGTCTTCGTTTTTGGTAGTTTTTGGTTAAAAAATCATGTTTTTCGGTAAAAAAATTCAATTGATTTGTTAAAAATTCGTCTTTGGGTTGAAAATTCATTTTTTGGTACCAAAGTCATCTTTTTTGGTTGAAAGTTCATTATTTTTAATTGAAAAGTCTGCTATTATATTTTTTGTCCAGAATTCATATTTTTTTTGTTAAAAATTCTACTATTTGGTTGAAAATTTCATTATTTGGTTGAAAATTCCACTATTCATCTTTTGGTAGAAACGTTTTTTTTTTTAAATTCCATTTTTTTGTTGAAAATTTGTCTTTTAATATATAAAATACTTCTTTTGGTCGAAAATTCCACTGTTTTATTATAAAATCATCGTTCTTGGTAGAAAAATCGTCTTTTCGGTAAAAAAAATTCAATTGTTTTGTTAAAAATTTGTCTTTGGATAGAAAATTCATTTTTTGGTATAAAAGTAATCTTTTTTAGTCGAAAGTTCATTATTTTTAAATGAAATGTCTACTATTATGTTTTTTGTTCAGAATTCATCTTCTTTGAATAAAAATTCTACTATTTTGTTGAAAATTTAATTATTTTGTTGAAAATTCCGCTATTTTCTTAAAAAGTCATCTTTTCTGAAAAAAATTCAGTTTTGTTGAAAATTCATCTTTTGGTAGAAAATTCGACTGCTTTCTTAAAAAGTCATCTTTTTTGGTAAAAAAATGTTGGTAGAAAATTCATCTCTTTTGGTTCAAAATTGGACTTTTTGGTCTATATTTCAACTGCTTTGTTGAAGATTCGGGTTTTTTTTATAGAAAATCCTATAATTTTGGCTTGAAAATTCAACTGTCTCGTTGAAAATGCAACTGTTTTTGATTGAAATCTAATTTTTTTGTTTGAAAATTCAACCATTTGGCTATAAATAGAATTTTTTTCTTAAAAATTATTATTTAAAAAAAAAATGGACTGTATTTGATTGAGAATTCATCTTTCTTGGTTGGCAATTAATTTGTTTATTGAAAATTCATCTCTTTTGGTTTAAAATTTTACTATTTGGTTGAGCATTTAATTATTTTGTTGAAAATTCCACTACTTTCTTAAAAAGTCATATTTGTTGGGGGAAAAAAATTCAATTGTTTTGTTGGAAATTCATCTTTTCGGGTTTAAAAGTCCAATGCTTTCTCAAAAATTGGACTTTTAAGTTTAAAAACTCAATTCTTTTGTTGAAAATTCGTCTTTTGGTTGAAAATGCAATATATTTCGACTTGAAATCTTAGGAATAAGGTACCTGCATTAATGTGATTTAAAATAATTTATTCCATTTTGCATTTTGAGTCTCTTTTGAAAAAAAGTCGAAAATGGTGCTTGACTCCTTATGCATCCTCACTCTTAGTTATGAAAATTAAAAAAAATTAACGAAATCAATTTATGATGAGTAATGTGTGGGAATCTCTTTGAGATTTCGTGAAACAAAATATAAAAACACATAACTGAATTAAAAAATACAACACTCGTTAAAACCGATCAAAGGTTGAATTTTTTTCTAATTTCCGTGAATAATTTTGTTTTCAAGGCGCGAAGGCTGGGGGGTCTGGGGACAAGAAGCCCGCAGAGAAGAAGGCGGAAAAGAAGCCTGCGACGGCTGCAGCTTCCACTTCTTCAGCGAAGGTGACTAAACCCGCAGCGAAACCCGCTGCTGCAAAAAAACCCGCAGCAGACAAACCCGCTGCAGCGAAAAAGGCGGCGGCAGCGAAACCCGCTGCAGCAAAGAAACCCGCAGCAGCTAAACCAGCAAAGCCCGTTGCAAAGGTTGCTGCGAAGCCTAAAAAGCCCGCACAGTCTGCAAAGAAAACACCCAAGGGCGGTAAAGCTCCTACCACTCCCGTTGCGAAAGCTTTGAAGACACAAAAGAAGGTCAGTATTTGAAGATTTAGGGGAAACTGTGCTAGAATAGGTACCAAAAAAAATTATAAATGTTTTTTGTGGGTATTTCTCCATATAAAGGCAGGGTGGCGACTTGACCGGGAAATGACCTGGAATTTTATTGACCGGGAAATGACCGAGAATTTAATTTAAAAACCGGGAATTTACTTCTGATCATAGAAAAATTCAAGAAATATAATTTCACTTGGAACAGGGAATGTTTTACATGGAATGGGAATTTTTTAAAGGAATTATAATTCGGATTGAGAAAAAAGGAATTTTTAAAAATCCCTCTTTCAACTCAGAATTCGTCACAATTTGAAAATTCCCTCTTTCAAATTTTAGGTAATAAAAGTACTTCAAGCAGTTTTCAGAGTAGAAGTAGAATTTCAAAGAAGAAATATTTCTGAATTATAATAGAAATTTTTTTTTACATTGTTCGTTGCGAATTCATCGTTTTTTAGTTAGAAATTCAACTACTGGGTTAAACGTTAAACTTTTGTTCAAAATTAATTTATATTTTTTTGATGAAAATGCAACTATTTGGTTGAAAATTGATATTTTTCATTTAATAATTAAACTATTTGCTTGAAAATGTATGTACTTTGTGGAAAATTCATCTATTTTTGTAGACAATTAAACTTTATGGTTGACAATTCATCTTTTTGGCATAAAATTAAACTATTCCAGTTAAAGATTCATCATTTCAGTTGAAGATTCATCATTTTATTTGAAAATTCACCAGTTTGGTTGAAAATTAATTTCTTTAAACGAAAATTTAACTGTTCCATTCTGAGTTGAAAATTAAAATTTTCAAGTTCGGAATTCCACAATTTGGATAAAAATTGGTCTTTTTAATTGAAAATTTAACTATTCCGATGAAAATTCATGTATTTTGTTAAAAAATCGATTTTTTTGTTGGTAAAAAATTATCTTATTTTTCTTTGAAAGTTAATCTTGTTTGAAAATTCTTCTTTTCAGTTAAAAATTAAAGTATTCCAGTCAAATATTTATTATTTTAGTTGAAAATTCATCTTTTAGGTTTGAAATAAAATTATTTGGTTGAACGTTAAGCTCTTTTGTTAAAAATTAATTTTTTTTTAGTTGAAAATCCATCGTTTTAATTAAAAATTTATTTCTTTGGTTGAAAAATGAGCTGTTTGATTGAAAATTTGTTTTTTCTTTGGATGTTTTTTGGTTGAAAATGACTTTTTTTTCAACTGAAAATGTAACTATTAATCCAGTTGAATATGTCATAATTTTAGTTCAAAATTCATGTCTTTGGTTGAACATTCATTTTTGACTAAAAATTTGATTATTCAATTTTTGGTTGAAAAATTATCTTTGTTAGTTGAAAATTCGTCTTTTTTTGGTAGAAATTAATCTTCTTGGTTGAAAATTAATCTTTTTGGTCAAAACTTCAATTATTCTAGTTAATGATTCATCATTTCAGTTAAAAATTCATCTTTCTGGTTTGAAATTCAACTATTGCAGTTAAATATTTACAATTTTATTTGAAAATTCATCACTTTGTTTGAAAATGTAACTATTATTTTGAAAGTTAGTTTTTGTTGTTGTTCAAAGTTAGTTTTTTTTGTTGATACTAATTTTTTTAACTGAAAATTTAACTTATTCCAATTGAAAATTCCATAGGTGTTGTTGAAAATTCATCTGTTTGGTTAAACATTAATTTTTTTAACTTGAAATTTAATTATCAAAGTTTTGGTTGACAATTTATCTTTTTTTAGTAAAAATTAATTTTTTTGTTTGAAAATTGAACTATTTCAGTTAATGATTCATTGTTTTAGTTGAAAACTCTTATGTTTGGTTTACAAATAATTTTTTAAACTAAAAATGTTACTATTCCATTTTCGATTGAAAATTATTATTTTTTCAGTACAGAATTTAACTATTTGGTTGAAAAGTTGTCTTCTTTTATTAAAACTTCAAACCTTTTTTTAAAAGTTAATGTATTTGGTTGAAAAATTGTATTTTTGGGTAGAAAATTAAACTTTTTATTTAAAATGTAATCTTCTTTAAAAATTCGTCTTTTTGGTTGAAAATTCGAGTGTTCCAGTTAAATATTCATCATTTTAGTTGAAAATTTATCTTTTTGGTTTAAAATTTAACTATTCCAGATAAAGATTCATAATTTGATTTGAATATTCATCACTTTGGTTGGAAATTAAACTATTTTATTGAAAATCCGTTTTTTTTTTGTTGAAAATTAATTTTTTCAACTGAAAGTTTAACTATTCCATTTTTTTGTAAAAAATTGATATTTTTTAGTGGAAAATTTAAGTATTTTTTTCAAAATTCATTTATTTTGCAACGTTTCGCTCTGTTGTGTTAAAAGATGTTTAGAACGAACGTCATGAATTAAAATAAATGTTTGCGTTTTGCGGCAAATATAAATGTGTTACTTTGAGTTGACCGGGAAAATTGAAAAACTTGACCGGGAAATGACCGGGAATTTGAAATCGTCCGCCGAATCGCCACCCTGAAAGGTCCACTTTTCAGGGTGGCCACTTGACCGGGAATTTTGTCCCTATATCCCCTAATCTACCTTATTTTCAGTTAAGGTCCCTAAAGTACCCTATTTTCTAAGTTTGGTCACTATTGTACCCTATTTGGAGCCCATAATGGAACTTTAAACAAATTCATAAGATCAAAGCTTCCAAGAGTCAGGCATTTTGAAAAAATAGCAAAAATCAGGGAATTTCTGTAAGAAGTAACTGAAAAAGTAATGAGAACTGCCATAGTCACTATTAGTCACTTTTTTCTAAAATCACTTTTTACTTTTTTTAAATAATAGTCACTTTTCTTTCAGTAAATAACTCATGGAGAACTCAGGTCGATACCTATTTCTGAATTGTCTTGAACTTTTTTGAAATATTTCAGGGTATTTTTAAAGATTCCGAGAAGTTTTAAATAGATTTCATTAATCTGAAAGGATTTTTAAGATTTTAGTGTATTTAAAAAAATGCTCAGGATTTTTCAATAGGTTTTAAAAGTTTTAAAGGATTTCAAATAATTTCAAAGGATTTTCAGGGTGTCCAGCGACCTTGAAAACCTGGAATTCTCCTTGATTTTTTTTTAAACCTTGAAAACCTGGAAACCTCTTTGAATTTTTCACGAGAACCTTGAATTAATTTTTTTTAAATAGTTATTTTATTGAAATGTGAAGAGTAATTAAAATCTTTTAGTCTATTATGAAAGAAAAATCTCGTTTAGAAGAGATATTGCTACTGAAAATTTTTTTATTTAGCAAGATATAATTTATTTTTTGTTCATTACAGAATAAATAGATTGCAAGGCACTTTTTCTAGACTGGTGCCAATTATTTTATAGATTACAATTGACAGACTTTAATATTGTGGATAATTCTATAAGTTTTTTATTTCTTCTGCGCTAATACAGAATGTTAATGTATACATTTTCTTGTGATATTCAATTTACAAATTATAAAAATTATTAGTTGAAAATTTTGATGTTAATTCAGTCTCAGAATTAGAATGAGCCATGGCCATATGATTTGAAATAATTCAATGATTTCAACGAATACGAAAGGTTTCACAAACAAAAATTTAAGAAAGATTTCACAAATATTTCGAAACATTTCAAAGATTTGAAACGAGTTCAAAATTTTTTAGAAGATTTCACAAAGATTTCAAATATTTTAATGATTTCAAATTAATACAAAAGATTTCACAAATATTTCAAAAATTTAATAAAAATTTTAAACAAAACAAGAATTTCAAAGATTTCGAATGTTTTCAATTTTTTTTGAAGATTTCAAAAGATTACACAAATATTTCAATGATTTCCAACGAATAAGAAAGATTTCAGAAAATTTTACAAAGAATTCATGAGGATTTCAACAGATTTCGAGTATTTCAAAGATTTCGAAAGGGTACAGTAGATTGGAAGATATTTCAAAGCTTTTAAAGGATTTCAACATTTTTCAGATGATTTAAAAATATTTCACAAGGATTTTAAATATTTCAATGATTTCAAACGAATACAAAAGATGTCACAAGTATTTCAAAGATTTAATACAACATTTATAAAAAGACTAAAAAAGAATACAAGGATTTCAAAGATTTCAAAAAGGGTACGGTACATCAAATTTCAAAGATGTAAAAAAATTTGAAAGGTTTTGAACGATTTCAAATTTTTTTAGAAGATTTAAAAAGATTTCACAAATATTTCAAATAATTAATAAGGATTTCAAAACTTTTCGAAGATTTTAAACGATTTCAACATTTTTTAGAAGATTCCACAAAGATTTTTAATATTTCCAATGATTTTAAATGAATATAAAGATTTCAGAAAGATTTCACAAATGTTCTAAAGATTTCATAAAAAATGTATTAAAGATTTAAAAAAAAAAACAAGAATTTCGAAGATTTCAAAAAGGGTACATCAGATTTCAATTTTTTTTAGAAGATTTCCAAAGAATTCACAAATATTTCAAGGAATTAATAAGGATTTCAAAACATTTCAAGATATGAAACTATTTCGAAATTTTTCTGAAGATTTCAAAAGATTTCACAAAGATTTTAAATATTTCAATGATTTTAAATGGATACAAAACATTAAAAAGATTGTAAACTATTTCCAAATTTTTTAGAAGATTTCAAAATATTTAAATGATTTCAAACGAATAAAAAAGATTTCAGAAAGATTTCACAAATATTTCAAATAATTAATAAGGATTTCAAAACTTTTCGAAGATTTTAAACGATTTCAACCTTTTTTTAGAAGATTTCAAAAGATTTCACAAAGATTTTAAATATTTCAAATGATTTTAAATGAGTATAAAGATTTCACAAATGTTTCGAAGATTTCATAAAAAATGTATTGAAGATTTAAAAAAAAAAATAATTTCGAAGATTTCAAAAAGGGTACAGTACACCAGATTTCAATTTTTTTTAGAAGATTTCCAAAGAATTCACAAATATTTCAAGGAATTAATAATAATATTTAGTTAATTTATTTAATTAATTAAAAAAAATTTCCAGAATTTCAGGAAATATATTTCGTAGAATGTCATGGGATTTTATAATGTTTTAGTGGATTTTAAAGAATTTACTCACGAGAAGTGAGGTGTTTTGTAGAATTTTTTAAATTAAAAAAAAAAAAAAATTTAATTTTAATTTTAAAAAAATTTAAATTTTTAAAGTTTTTTTAAATTCATCATTGATTTGAAGAGATTTGAAATTAGTTTTGGGAATTCACCCTGAATTCTTATTAATTTATCCTGAATTCTTTTAAATTCTATGAAATTCTTTTGAATTTTTTAAAATTAATTTGAATCCTTCCAAATGTACTCAATTTTACTTAATTTAATGAATTTTTTGGAATTTTTAAAAGTTTTTATTTAATTGGTCCTGAGGATCAATTGATGAAATTATCAAAGGATTTGAAATATTTTAAGGTATTATTTAATTCCTTGGCATCTTTAAGATATTAAAAGAATTACAAGGGATTTCAAAAGATTTTAAGGAATTTGAAATATTTTGGGTTATTTAAAAAAATTACAAATAAATTTTTCATTGATTTCAGTAATTTAGTAGGATTTCAAAGGATTTGAAATATTTTAGGGTATTTTAAAAGATTCGCAGGCATTTTCAAAAGCTTTAAAAAGTTTCAAGGGATTTCAAAGGATTTGAAATATAATTATAATATAAACGATTCCCAGAATTTTTTTATTTATTTCAATAGTTTGAAGGAATTTCAAAGACTTTGAAATATTTTAGGGTATTTCAAAAGATTCCAAGTCATTTTCAATAGATTAAAACAATTTCAAGGGATTTCCAAGGGTTTTAATCATTTTAAAGGATTTCAATATCTTAATGAATTTCATCAAAGAATTTATTCACAAAAAGTGAGGGATTTCGTAGGGTTTCAAAGATTTGAAGACATTTTCAAATATTTTTTGCAATTCATTTGGAATTATCCCTGAATTCTTATCAATTTATCCTGAATTCTTTTGAATTTTTCTAAATCCACTCAATTAAATGGATTTTTAAAAAGTTTATGTTTAATTCATCTTGAAGTCTTTAAAACTCACCTTCAATTCTTAGGCATTTCATCAAATTCTTTTAAATTCTCTTTAATTTTTCTAAAATTATTTCAAGTTTCAAACTTACTAAATTTAATGAATTTTTTCATGTGTTTGAATTGTTTTGAATTCACTTTTTTTAAATTAAGTTTCATTTTTTATGAATTTCATCGAATTCTTCTCATTTCTCTTGAATTCCTCGATATCCACTCAAATTTTATTGTAATCAATGGAATTTTTTCGATTTCTAGAATTTTTTCCAATTCATTTGAATTCTTTTGTATTTAACTTGAATTGTTTTGTAGTAATTAGTGACACCTTTGGTTATCAATTAGTATAATTTCAAAGATTTGAAGAGATTTGAAATTTTTTTTTGAATTCACCATGAATTCTTTCACATTATTTGGAATTCTCTTCATTTATTTTTGTAATTTACTTGCATTCTCCTAAGTTCACTCAATTCTATTTAATTCAATGGATTTTTTTAATTTGTTAAAGTTGTTATTTAATTGATCCTAAAGTCTTTTAACCTCATCTTGAATTCTCAGGTATTTCATCAAATTCTTTTGAGTTCCCTTAAATTTTTCTAAGCTTATTTCAAATTGATTGAATTCAATAAGGTTTTTGCATATTTTTAAATTGCTTCCAATTCATTTGATTTCTTTGGAATTTAACTTGAATTGTTTTGAAGTTTTATAAATTTGTCTTGAATTATTTACCCTTTGAGCGCGAAAAAAGTACCCTATGAGCGTGACAAAAAGTACCCTTTGGTCCCTATATTTAATTCCATAGGGACTGTGAGGCCTGCAGAAAATTTATTCTTTGACTGGAAATTTTACAAATTTTTAGAAAAAAAAATCTGTCCAACTTTGATTTCAACCGTTTTTTAAATAATTAGTTAAATTGTTATCCTTTAAAATTATGATATAATTCAGTTTAGAATGCGTAATTCGAAAATCTTTGGATAAAAAATATTTTTAGTTGATAACTGTGAATATAAATTAATTAATGACTTAAAATTCAATTGTACTTTGAGGATTAAAAAGTGAATAATAATTGATTTTACAAGAGGATTCGGAATCAGTACACAATTTTAGAATTTCCAGATTTTAACGTTAAAAATTAAACTGTTTCAATTGGAAAGTCTTGTTGGTCAAACAAATGTAAACGCCCGATTGAAACTTTATAAATTATTTTCAATTTTAAAATAACTTCAAAATAATATATTCATTATTAAACGTTTTTATTAAATTTCAAATATTGTTTCAGTCTAAAATGTTCCATTTTTAAACCATTCAATTTTACATTTTTTAATTAAGAAAAAGAACAATTACTTAATATTTAGAAAAATCGGACTGTTAATTTAAAATCTTTAATTATAAATCAAATATCCAAAACTAAAAACCTAAATTTTGAATGTTACATTTTTAATTGTTCTATTTAAAGAAAAATTGTAAGTCAAATTGTTGAATTTTGATGTATAAATTCAAAATTATTTGAAAATTTGAAATGATTTCACGTAATTTAAACGAAGTGTCTACGTGTACCAAAAAATCCGGAAATTCGTACCGAAATGTCGGTGCAAATAGCCCACGGCCTAATCTAAAACAAAATATTTATTTTTGTACATTTGAAACAAAAAATGTAGAATTTTTTCAAGAATTGTGAAAGGATTTAAAAGAATAAAAAACAATTCCTTAAGATTCATAGGAAAATTAAAAATGATTTATTTTGAAAAATTAATTTCAAGAGAATATTTAAAAACATTTAGAAAGATTTACAAAATTGTAAAAAATGAATGTGGAAGCTTTTCATTTTTTTGTTTGTAATTTGGCATTTGAAGGAGTTTTAAACTATTAAAAATAAAAAAATTAATCTTTTAATTTAAAAAGTTTTCAGTTTATAAAAAAATGCAATTTCGATGTTTCGATTAATATTTATCACTTCAGTCTCTGATTAAAAATAAGTTTAGCACGTGTAAATAAAATCCTGGAAATGTCAGGGAATTTTTTCGAGAGGGTGCTTTTTTTTAATTACAATATAAAATTGAATAACTACGATTCTTTATTTGTAAAAGTAACTTTACATTACTGTATTTAACTATTTTGTTGAAAATTCGTTTTTTTTTTGTTGGAAATTAATTTTTTGAATTGAAAAGTTAATTATGCCAGATGAATATTCAATCATTTTAGTTCAAAATGCATCTCTTTGGTTGAACACTAATTTTTGAAAATAGAAATTTAACTATTCAATTTTTGGTTGAAATTTTTTTTTTTCAGTTAAAAATTCGTTTTTTTCTTGATATAAATTAATCTTTCTTGGTTTGAAATTCATTTTTTTGGTTGGGAATTTGGCTATTCTAACTAAAAATGTAACCATTCAATTTTTTGTTAAAAAATTATCTTTTTTAATTGAGAATTCGTCTTTTTTTGGTAGAAAATTAATCTTTTTGGTTGAAAATTCATCTTTTTTGGTAGAAATTAATCTTCTTGGTTAAAAATTCATCTTTTTGGTTTAATATTCAACTATTCCAGTTAAAGATACATCATTTTAGTTGAAAATTCATCAATTAGATTCAAAATTATATTTTTTTCAACTGAAAATTTAACTATTCTATTTTTGGTTTAAATTTGATCTTTCTTAGTTCAAAGATCAACTGTTTGATTGAAAATTTGTCTTTGTTAGTTGAAAATTCAGCTATTTTTTTTAAATCGTATTTTTTGTATAAAATTAATCTTTTTGTTTGAAAATTAATCTTCTTTTTTTTAAATTCATCTTATTGTTTGCTATTTTTTCTCTCTTGATTTAAACATCTTTCTTAGTTCAGTTAAAAATTCAACTCATGTAGAAAAGTCGTTTTTTTTTATTAAATTCAACAGTTTTTGGTTAAAAATTAAAATCTTTTTTGTTTGAAATATCAAATACTAAATTTTCGTTCAGAATTCATCTTCTTTGGAATGGAATTTTAATTACTTGGTTGAAAGTTAAACTCTTTTGTCAACAATTATTTTTTTGGTTAAAGATTCATGATTTTAATTAAAAATTCATCTCTTCGGTTGAAAAATGAGCTATTTTGTTAAAAATTCGTGTTGTCTCGATGAAAATTGAACTATTCCAATTAACTATTTTGTTAAAATTTGTGTTTCGTTTGAAAATTAATTTTTATATCTAAAAATTTAACTATGTCAGTTGAAAATTCCATCATTTTAGTTCAAAATTGATCTCTGCTTGAGCATTAATTTTTTCAACAAAAAATTTAACTTCAATTTTTGTTTGAAAAATTTTCTTTTTTATTTGAAAATTTGTCTTTTTTTGGTAGAAATTAATATTTTTAGTTGAAAATTTAACTATTCTATTTTTGTTAAAAATTTAGTCTTTTTTAGTTCAAAATTCAACTATTTGGTTAAAAATGGGTCTTTTTTAGTTGAAAATTCAACTATTTCGTTGATACAATTAAAATGTTGCAATTTGGATGATCTATATTTGAAACGTCTTCAATTTGAAAGATTCAAAATTGAAAAATCTGGAATTCTTGACAAAATTTAGGAAGTTTTATTTACACATTTTTAAAATAGAATAAATTTCAGTTTTAAATCTTCACAATTGAATATTTTTCATTTCTAAATCTTCACGATTGAAGTATTCTAAAAAAAACATTAAAAATGTCATCATTTTATATTGTACAAAATAAATTTTTCAAGAGTCTTGAATTGCAAATATTCCAAATTAAAGAATTTTTCATTTTATGTCTTTAAAATTGAAATATCAAGAAAAAAACGTTTAATATTACATACATTTAAAATATAAATCGTGAAAATTGTAAATCATTACAATTGTTTTTAATTATGCAAATTAAAAATTATGGTAATTTTAAGTTTGACTATTTAACATTTTTTAATTTTGATGATTTACATTTGAAATCTCTTCAATTTGAAAAATTTAGGTTTGAATACTTTTGACAAAATTTGAGAATTTTAATGTATACTTCTTTAAAATTGAATAAATTTCCATTTCATATTTTCAAAATACGTATTGAATCAGCCATTTTGAACCTTGAGATACCCATTTTCATAAAATTGAGACCATTTTCAATTTTTTAATTCGCCATATTGAATTAGCCATCCTGAATTTTGAAATTCTGTTATCAAATTTGGATTCAGAGACCCCAAAAGCTGTATGATTCTCATTTTCATGGAAATCAGATCACTAATGCATATTCTGAAAAATGACCGATGAGTTTTTTTTCTAAAAATTGTTTTAAAAACATTAAAGAAATAGTTTTAGGCTCAAATACTTTCAGAATTGCTTAACAGTAAATAGTTTGAATAAAAAAAAATTCAAAATACTTTTGCCAAAAAAAAATTTTACCCAACAAAATTTCGATAAAATTTCGTTCAGTTGTGTTAAATATTGTGCCAAATGTTGTGGTTCAAGTTTTAGGAACTTTTTTTGTGCATATTCCAATAAATTAAAATGGCCTACTATTGCATAGTTTCCCCTGTAATTTTATGTGTGATACTCTTATCTCGAAACTTTATAAAATATATTTTATGATGAGTAATGTGTGGGAATCTCTTTGAGAAATCGTGAAAACACGTTAATAAACACATAACTGAATGTTCGAGACAATTAAGAAGATTATTTTTATTTTGACCAGGAGATATTAATTTTTATGTTTTATTTTACAGATCCTTAAAGGTGTCCATGGATCCAGAGTCAGGAAAATTAGGACTTCGGTCCACTTCCATCGACCAAAAACGTTCCGTCCACCAAGGAACCCGAAGTATCCAAGGAAAAGTGTTCCTAGCAGGAATCGGTACGTGAAATTAAAAAAAATTGATTTAGCATACTTAAAATGTATCTATTCTTTATTTCTATTTTGGCCTCGGATTGTAAATTTGCGAGATTTTAAAGAAAATTCTTTTAAAGTCGAAAAAATTCGAAATTAGTTTTTAAATTCTATTATTCAAAAATGAACCAATTCATTTTTTAATCGTGCTTTGTAAATTATAATTTATAAATGAAAGCCTTAATTATTGACGATATATTTTTAATAGAATATCATTCAAAAATTAATTTATTTAAAATTGAAAAAGTTTTAAAATTCAGTAATTTGATTTATTCAAGAGTAAAAAATATTTAATTTTAAGCGTTCTTAAAAAAGCTTACAGATGAATAATATTAGACGACAATATTAGAGTGCGAATGGCTTCAAGAATAAAAAATGCTAAATAAAATCTTTCAGCTTTTATTATTAACAAAAATTTCAAGTTTAAGAGTTTTCTGTTTTGAAAATAGTTCAAATTAGAAATCATTTCTATTTAATAAGAAATAACTTAAAATTCAACTATTCAATTTTTAGTTGACAATTTATTTTTTTTTAGTTGAAAATTTTTCTTTTTCGGTAGAAATTAATCTTCATGGTTGTAAATTCACCTTTTTGGTTAAAAATTCATCTGTTTTGGTTGAGGTTTCAACTATTTGTTTGAAAATTTATCTTTTTTGTTTAAAATTCGACTATTCCAGTTGAATATTTATCATTTGAGTTGAAAATTCATCACTTTCGTTGAAAATGTAATTTTTTTTTAATTCGTTTTTTTTGTTGAAAATTAGTTTTTTTTTTAAACTGAAAAACTAATTACTATTCCAATTGAATATTTATTTCATCATTTTAGTTGAAAATTCATCTCTTTGGTTAAACATTAATTTTTCAAGCTAAAGATTTAACTATTAAATTAATCTTCTTGGTTGAAAATTCAATTGTTCTAGTTAAAAATTGATCATTTTAGTTGAAATTTTTTTGTTTTTGTTGAAAATTCAACTATTACAGTTAAAGATTCATCATTTTAGTTGAATATTAATCACTTTGTTTGAAAATATAACTTTTCTTTTTAAATGTCATACTATTTTAATTGAATATTCCATCATTTTAGTTGAAAATTCATCTCTTTGGTGGAATATTAATTTTTATAACTGAAAATTTAACTATTAAATTTTTAGTTGACAATTTATTTTTATTAAATAATCTTTTTCGTTTAAAAGTCAACTATTGCAGTTCAAGATTCATCATGTTAGTTGAAAATTCATCAGTTTGGTTGAAAACTAATTTTTTTAACTGAAAATTTAACTGATCCTTTTTTGGTTGAAAAATGATTTTTTTAAGTTAAAAATTCAACTATTTCGTTGAAAATGCATGTATTTTTTTAAAAGTCGTCTTTTTGTTCAAAAATTAATCTTGTTGTTTGAAAATTCATCTTTTTGGTTGAATATTCAAGTATTCCAGTTGAATATTCATCATTATAGTTGAAAATTTATCTTTTTGGTTTAAAATTAACTATTCCAGTTGAAGATTCATCATTTTAGTTGAAAATTCATCACTTTAATAATGTGACTGTTTTTAGAAAATTAGTTTTTTTTGTTTGTTGAAAATTAGTTGTTTTTTTTTAACTGAAAGTTCAACTATTAAAAATTAAATATTCCATCATTTTATTTAAGAATTCATATCTCATTTCGATGAAAATTCATCTCCTTTGTTGAAAAATCGTATTTTTAGGTAGAAAATTAATCTTGTTTGAAAATTCATCTTTTGGGTTGAAAATAAAATTACATTCTTGGTTGAAAGTTTAAAAGTTCATCTATTCCAGTTGAAGGTTCATCATTTTTAGTTGAAAATTCATCACTTTGGTTACTAAAAATTTGTTTTATTGAAAATGAATTTCTTACACTCAAAATTTATCTATTCCATTTTTGGTTAAAAACTGATCTTTTTTAGTTCAAAATTCAACTATTTGGTTGAAAATTTAATCTTTTTTAGTTTAAAATTCAACTATTTGGTTGAGAATTCATGTATTTTGTTGAAAAATCGTATTTTTCGAAAGAAAATTAATCTGTTCGGTTGAAACTTTGACTGCTTGGTTAAAAAATAAATAAATTTCTTTTTTAAAATGCAATATTTTTACGTGAAAAGTTAGGATTTAGAAGCGGTTTAAATTGAATGGAATATTATTAATTTTTTATTAATTAATTAATTGAATAATATATTAGAGACAAATTCAAGAAATTATCAATTATGTTTTTAGTATTTTTAATTAATCGATCGTGCTAATATATTTAAGAATATCTCGTGATATAATTTGTAAAATCATTCTAAATGAAACATATCAATCGAAACTGTATGAAAAATTAAGCCTGGAAAAAACTTGAGATACCTGGAAAAAACCTGGAATCGTCAGGGAATTTTTTTCCAGTGAGTAAACACCCTGATTAAAAAAATTGTAAGCTTCAATTTTTAAAGTTTAACATTTAAAAGAGTTCCACTTTAATTTTTCAGTCAAGAAAGAAAACAAATTTCAACCAAGTTGTTGAATTTTTAACCAAAAAGATTAATTTTCAACGAAACAAAAACGAATTTTGTTCATTATTATATTATTATATCATGTTTATTTTAAAAAAAATTTTTTAATAAAAATAAAAATTTTTTACGAACGGAATACTTTTGTTTTTAGCATGGATGCATTCAACATCATCAAGTATCCACTGACGACGGAAGCAGCGATGAAAAAGATTGAAGACAACAACACCCTGGTCTTCATTGTGCACACGAGGGCCAACAAATATCATATTAAGGCCTCCGTGAAGAAGTTGTACGACATCGATGTTGCCAAAGTCAATACTTTGATCAGGCCAGACGGAAAGAAGAAGGCTTACGTTCGTTTAGCCCGAGACTATGATGCTCTTGATGTTGCAAACAAGATTGGTATTATATAAGTTTGGCTCTGGATTTATGTGTATATAAGTTTATATTTAAAAAATATCCTGCAATAAACTTCTACACGGGATTAAATGTTTTCTTATTTTTGATGACGTACACACGAAAATCAGACTTCACACTCTTTTTCCCTATACAGGAAAAGCAGACGTCACACTCTTTTACCTATAGAGGGAAAGCAGACTTCACACTCGTTTACTTATAAAGGAAAAGCAGACTTCA
>CAKNYM010048596.1:82625-93550 GCA_932195095.1 Andricus curvator
TACCTATAGCGGAAAAGCAGACTTCACACTCTTTTCCGTATACAGGAGGATCAGAATTCGCACTCTTTTCCCTATACAGGAAAAGCAGACTTCACACTTTTACCTATAGAGGAAAAGCAGACTTCAGACTCTTTTACTTACAAAGGAAAAGCAGACTTCACACACTTTTCCGCATACAGGAAAAGCAGACTTCACACTCCTTTCCGTATACAGAAAAATAAGACTTCACACTCTTTTCGGTATAGAAGAAAAGCAGACTTCACACTCCTTTCCGTATGCAGGAAGAGCAGACTTCACACTCTTTTCCTATACAGGAAAAGCAGACTTCACACTCCTTTCCGTATACAGAAAAATAAGAATTCACACTCTTTTCCGTATACAAGAAAAGCAGACTTCACACTCTTTTCCGTATGCAGGAAAAGTAGATGTTTCCCCTCTTTTTTTCTTTTTTAAAGAACTTTTTTTTTACATTTTTAAGAAACTTTCCCTCTTTCTCGAGGTTTCGCTTAAATGCGAACTGAATTAATACAACCAAATAAGAAAATCAAACTATTTTTGGTTCAGAATACATATTTTCTTGTTCGAAAATTCTACCACTCCAGAGAAAGTTGAACTACTCTGTTAGACATTTTTTTTTTGCTGAAAATTAATATTTTTGGTTTAAAATTCAACAACTTTGTGGAAATTTGGTTTCTTTCTTAACTGAAAAATAAACTCTTGTTTTGAGTCCGTCTTTTTGGTTTGAGAAAATCATCTTTTTTGGTTAAAAGCGCAACTGTTTGGTAAAAAGATTATTTAAATTAAAATTTTATTCAATTGACGAATTAACTTTTTTAGTAGAAATATCAGCTTTTACATTTTTCTTTGAGAATTCCTTTTTGTTTTTTTGAAAGCTGAATTAATTTTTTTGGTTGAAGATTCATCATTTTATTTGGAAACTCATCTTTTTGGTTGAAATTTTTTTTGTAGAATCTTTTCTGTTGAAAATGCATCTTTTTTTGGTTGAAAATTGAACTACATCGGTTTTAGTGGAAAATTATGTATTTTGTTTAAAATTCGTCTTTTTTGGTAAAAAAATAATATTCTTGGTTGAAAATTCAACTACTTTGTTTGAAATTCATTCTATTACTTAAAAATTCATTCTATTGGTTGAAAATTCGTTTTTTAGGGTTTAAATTTCATCCCGTTTGATAACAAATTCATATTTCGTTGTTGAAAATTAACTGTTTGCTAGAAAATTCATGTTTTCAAGTTGAAAATTCAACTACTTTGTTAAAAGTTCCGTCTATTAGTTGAAAATTCGTTGTTTTTTTAAAATGAATTTTTTTATCTGGAAATTCAACCATTCCATTTGTGTTTGAAATTTGACAGTTTTTAGTTGAAAACTCAACTGCTTGGTTGAAAATAAACTTTTTTGTTGAAAATTCATTCGTTTTGTAGAAAATTCGTCTTTTTTTGCATGAAAATTTAACTGCTTTATTGAAAATTCCTTTTTTTTGTATTGAAGATCAAAGTACGTGGTTAAAATTTGAACTAATTTGTTCAAAATTGATTTTTTAAACTAAAAGTTGAACTTTTCCATTTTTGGTGGAAACTAATCAGTTTTAGTTCAGAATTCATGAATTTTGTTTAATATCCGTATTTTTTGGTAGAAAATTAATATTCTTGGTTGAAAATTCAACTACTTTGTTTAAAATTCCTTCTATTAGTTGAAAATTCATTTTATTGGTTGAAAATTCGTTTTTTTGGCATAAAATTCATCCTGTTTGATAAAAAATTCATCTTTCGTGGTTGAAAATTATCTTTTTTGCAGAAAATTAATATTTTCAAGTTGAAAATTCATCTTTTTGTGGTTGAAAGTTGAACTACATCGGTTTTAGTGGAAAATTTATGTATTTTGTTTAAAATTCGTCTTTTTTTCTATAAAATTAATATTCTTTGTTGAAAATTCTACTACTTTGTTTAAAATTCATTCTATCGGTTGGAAATTCGTTTTTTTTGCTTAAAATGCATTGAAAATTAACTTTTTTGTAGAAAATTAATGTTTTCAAGTTGAAAATTCACTACTTTGTTAAAAATTCCGTCTATTAGTTAAATATTCGTTTTTTTTTAAATACATTTTTTTATCTGAAAATTCAACAATTCCATTTGTGGTTGTAATTTGACCGCTTTTAGTTGAAAACTCAACTATTTGGTTGAAAATTAACTTTTTTGTTGAAAATTAATTCGTTTTGTAGAAAATTCGTATTTTTTTGCTTGGAAATTTAACTGCTTCATTGAAAATTCGTGTTTTTGTATTGAAAATCCAAAAAATTAGTTGAAAATCGAACTAATTTGTTGAAAATTGATTTTTTTAACTGAAAGTTTAACTATTCCATTTTTCGTGGAAACTGATCAGTTTTTGTTCAAAATTCATGTATTTTGTTCAAAATTTCTATTTTTTGGTAGAAAATTAATTTTCGTGGTTGAAAATTCAACTAATTTGTTCAAAATTCATTCTATTGGTTAAAAATGCGTTTTTTAAAATGATTTTTTTGAGCTGAAAATGTAAATATTCCATTTTTGGTTGAAATTTGATCGATTTTAGTTGAAAACTCAACTATTTGGTTGAAAATGAACTTTTTCGTTGAAAGTTCAACTGTTTTGTAGAAAATTAATAATTTTTTGCTTGAAAATTCAACTTTTTTGTTAAAATTCTATTATATTGGTAGAAAATTCAACTACTTGGTTCAAAGAACTTTTTTTTTCTAAAAATGAATCTTTTTGGTTTAAAATTCAACAACTGGGTTGAAAATTCAACTTTTATTGTAAATCCGTCTTTTTGGTTTAGAAAAGTCATACATTTTGATTGAAAACTTCATTGAAAATTTATCTTTTTTAGTTGAAAATCAATTTATTTTGTTTAAAATTTCTATTTTTTGGTAGAAAATTAATTTTCTTGGTAGAAAATTAATTTTCTTGGTTGAAAATTCAACTAATTTGTTCAAAATTCATTCTATTGGTTAAAAATGCGTTTTTTTAAAAGAATTTTTTGAGCTGAAAATGTAAATATTCCATTTTTGGTTGTAAATTGATCGCTTTTAGTTGAAAACTCGACTTTTTCGTTGAAAGTTCAACTGTTTTGTAGAAAATTAATCATTATTCGCTTGAAAATTCAACTTTTTTGTTGAAAATTCTATTATATTGGTAGAAAATTCAGCTACTTGGTTCAAAGAACTTTTTTTTGTGCTAAAAATGAAACTTTTTGGTTGAAAATTCAACTTTTATTGTAAATCCGTCTTTTTGGTTTAAAAAAGTCATACTTTTTGGTTGAAAACTTTATTAAAAATTTATTTTTTTTAGTTGAAATATCAGCTTTTACATTTTTCGTTGAGAATTCTTTTTGGTTTGGTTGAAAATTGAATTAATTTTTGTTTGTTGAAGATTCATCATTTTAGTTGAAAATTCATGTATTTTGTTTAAAATTTCTATTTTTTGGTAGAAAATTAATTTTCTTGTTTGAAAATTCAAGTACTTTGTTCAAAATTAATTCTATTGGTTAAAAATGCGTTTTTTAAAATGAATTTTTTGAGCTGAAAATGTAAATATTCCATTTTTGGTTGAAATTTCATCGCTTTTAGTTGAAAACTCAACTATTTGGTTGAAAATGAACTTTTTCGTTGAAAGTTCAACTGTTTGGTAGAAAATTAATCATTTTTTGCTTGAAAATTCAACTTTTTTGTTGAAAATTCTATTATATTGGTAGAAAATTCAACTACTTGATTCAAAGAATTTTTTTTGGTGCTAAAAATCTATCTTTTTGGTTTAAAATTCAACAACTGGGTTGAAAATTCAACTTTTATTGTAAATCCGTCTTTTTGGTTTAAAAAAGTCATACTTTTTGGTTGAAAACTTTATTGAAAATTTATCTTTTTTAGTTGAAATATCAGCTTTTACATTTTTCGATGAGAATTCTTTTTTGTTTGGTTGAAAATTGAATTAATTTTTTGTTGTTGAAGATTCATAATTTTAGTTGAAAATTCGTCTTTTTTTGTAGAAAATTAATCTTCTCTATTGAAAACTCATATTTTTTGGTTAAAAGTTGAACTTTTTCGTTAAAAATGTATTTTATTCGTCGAAGAATAAACTAATTTGTTGAAAATTAATGTTTTCAACTGAAAATTTGACTATTACATGTTTGGTTAAAAATAGATCCGTTTTAGTTTAAAATTCGCCTTTTTTGGTAGAAAATTAATCCTATTGGTTGAAACATCAACTACTTTGTTGAAAATTCATTCTATTGGTTCAAAATTCGTTATTTTTTGTAAAATGAATTTTTTTATCTGAAAATTTAATGTTCCATTTTTGGTTGAAATTTGATCGTATTTAGTTTAAAACTCAACCATTTGGTTGAAAAATAACATTTTTGTTGTAAATTCGTCTTTTTTGTTGTTGAAAATTAAACTGTTTTTTTGAAAATTCGTGTTTCTATGTTGAAAAAACTACTTGATTGAAATTTCTGTTCTTTCTTGACTGAAAATAAATCTTTGTTGTTTAAAAATGAAAGTTTTTGGTTGAAGATTAATTTTTGTTGAGGATTATTTAACTAGAAATTTAATTTGATCGAAAATTTATCTTTTTAGTTAAAGTATCAGCTTTTGCATTTTTCGTTGAGAATTCTTTTTTGTGTGGTTGAAAGTTAATTTAATTTTTTTGGTTCAAGATTCATAATTTTAATTGAAAATCCATCTTTTCGAATGAAAATTTGTTTTCTTATTTGACAGAGAAAATTAATCTTTTTTGGTTGAAAATTCAACTAATTTGTAAAATATTCATTCTATTAGTTCAAAATTCACCTCCGCTTGAAAATTCGTTTTTTTTATTGAAAATTAATTTTTGGATCTAAACATTTAATTATTTATTTGAAAATTAACCTTTTTGTTGAAAATTCAACTGTTTTGTAGAAAATTCGACTTTTTTTGCTTGAAAATTTAACTGATTTGTCAAAAATTCGTATTTTTGTGTTGAAAATTCTATTACTTTTCTAGAAAATTCATATGTTTGGTTAAAAGTTCGTTTTTGTTAAAAATGAATTTTTTTTGGTTGATAAGCTTTTTTGATTAAAAATTCAACTGTTTGGCTGAAAATTACTCTGCTTTGGTGGCAGATTTTTTAATTGGAAATTTAATTTGGTTCAAAATGTATTTTTCGTTGAGAATATTTTTTTAATTGGATGAAAGTTGAATTAATTTTTCGAAAATTAATTTTTTGATTGAAAATTCGTTTTTTTTTGTTGGTAGAAAATGCATTATTTAACTGAAAATTTAACTATTCTATTTTTTGTTGAAAATTCATGGAATTTGTTTTAAATTCTTCTTTTTTTATAGAAAAGTTCGTGGTTGAAAATCCATGTCTAGCTAAAAATTGTTTTTTTTTTGGTCGAAAATTAAATTTTTGGACTGAACAATTAACGGTTTTACTTGCAAATTCGTCATTTTTGGTAGAAAATTAATTTTTTTCATTGCAAATTCTACTACTTTTTTTAGCAATTATTTCTATTGGTTGAAAATTAATTTTTTTTTGAATTCAAAATATAACTTATATATTTTCGGTTGAAAATTGATCATTTTAAGTTTAAAATTAATCTATTTTGTGTAAAATTCGTCTTTTTGTGTAGAAAATTAATCTTATTCATTAAAAATTCATTCTACTGGTTGGGAATTCGTTTTTAGTTGAAAATTAATTTTTTTCACTGAAACTTTAGATATTCCATTTTTGGTTGAAAATTGATCGATTTTTGTTGGAAATTCATGTATTTTGTTAAAAACTCGTCATTTATGGTAGAAAATTAATCTTTTTCATTAAAAATTCAACTAACTTGTTGGAAGTTGAACTACTTTGTTGAAAATTTATTCTATAAATTGAAAATGCATCTCTGGTTGAATATTCATCTTTTTGGTTCGAGGGTTCAACTGTTTTTTACTTAATAATAAAATCTTTGCAGCTTGGAAATTCAACTATTTGGTTCAAAATTGAACTATTTGGTTGAAAATTGGTCCTTTTTGCTTGAAAATTCACCTATTTGTCGAAAATTCAATTATTTGGTTGAAACATCGACCATTTCATTAAAAATTCGACTGTTTTGTTCAAAATTCCTGTTTTTGGATAGAAAATTCGTATTTTTGCATCGAAAATTTAACTATTTGGTTGAAAATCATATTATAGTGAAAAATCACACTAGTTTTCCGGTTTTCAGAGAATTTCGGACTGTCAAGTCTAAGGAAAAGGAATGTTGTTAAGGCCATGTACTACTTACCCGATCTCTACCCTACCGACATTTTTTCGCAGCAACTTATGCCCTCACAAATTGAAATATTAAGTAGAGAATTTGGGAAGTTAAGTAAAAAAAAAAACTAAAAAACGATTGTAAAGTCCTAAATATTTAAAATTACAAAAAAAAAAAAGATTTTTGCATTTCCGGAATGTCGGTAAAGTAGGAATCGGGTATTACATATTACATGGCCTTAAAATAGTTTAGAAAAATCATGATCTACAATGAAACTATCTTTATTCGTGTAGTTTGCTGGAAAAATGATAGTTTCTACGATACACCAAATCAACCGCTCTTTGTACAAACCGGATTTTAAAACACAATTTCAACAATAAACTAGCGTAGCACACCTACTTGGAAACTAAATCTTACATTATTTCCCTGATTTAGTCACAAAAGTAACATCTAAACTAGAAATAAAGCAAGCATGTTGTACCTTCTTTTCATATGTAAAACTATCTTATTGAGCTTGAAGGGAAGTAGTAGAGCTGTACGGGAACACTTACCGACCGAGCAAGGTTATGTTGTATGCTAAGTTACCGACATCAGGTAATTACCATCGGTCGGTACCTCAGCGTAGAATATAACCTTGCTCGGTCGGTAAGTGCTATACAGCTCTACTACTAAGGGGCATTATGTTTCAATGCATTTCGTGGTCCATCATTTTGAATTTATTTATCTACTACAACGATCAGGAACGGAAATTCGCAAGTTTTTCGGTAGAACTGAAATAGACGTTTCAATTTTAAAGAAAAATATGTCTAACGTCTCACTATCTGAAGTTTGATGAAGATTACGAATTTCCAGATAAAGTTTACTAAATTTCTTTGTCATTGATTCAACATAGTTTAAAATTTTAGGTTAAAGATTCATTTTTTTCGCGATATAGCCTAACATTGAATAATATCTACAATAAAATTGTTTGCCAACATTTGAGAAATATTCACAGCAGCACAAGCGAAGGTAAATTACGAAGAAGTTGGCATTTATGATAAAGTACCTATATTTTTATACCACAGCATGTGCAAATTAATTCAACAAATGGCACATTACAGACACAATTTACGCAATACCTGGAACATGAAGCATATCACAAGCAAAAAATATACTCTCACATTTCGCCATTTTTTAAACCGAATGAAAAACTTTTCTAGCAATAACCTTAGGCACTTAATTCATCAATAGGCTTTTAATTAGGAAAAATATATATGTTCAATTTTAGGCATTCTTTGACAAAGTGCAGCTCACGGAAGCGACAAGTTACACAAACAGATTTACGTTACATAAAAAGGCATTCCATGAGTCATTTTTAAAAATTGTAGATTTGCATAATTCTCTCTTTTTTTTTAGAGGTAATAAGTAATTTGTCAGAGGCTCGAGTTTGTGCGAGTGACGATGAGATTTTCGATCTTTGGAGACGTGGACGATTGTATAATTTCCAGGTTTTAATTAAATATCTGAAGGAATGGGTAAGAGCTCGAAGTCTTTTTTGTTACTAATTGCTTGAAAATAGAAGCTGGATGTGATGAAGTTATTCCTTCTTCTCAGTCAGGAGCGCATTTGCTGCAGCTTTCTTTGCTGTAATTAAAAAGCAAAACATTTTTTTTAACCATTTTAAAAGTTAAAAGATCAAAACCATTTCTCGGTTCCATAGGAGAGTTTACCAGCCAACAGGTGGCGCTAAATGTTCTAGTCAAAGGTCCGCGAAAATAAAAATTTGTTGGTTGAATTCAACTGTTTTTTATTAACAATTCAACTACTTCGTTGAAAGTTGAAAGACTTTGTTAAAAATTTACTTCATTGGTTGCAAATTTAACTATTTTATTGGCAATCTTTTCTTTTCGGCTGAAAAATAATTTTTTTAACTGAAAATTTAAGTTTTTTATTTGAAAAATTTACTAATTTGTTGAAAATTCGTCCTTTTCGGTTGAATTCAACGGTTTTTAATTTAAAATCATTGTTGGTTGAAAATATAACTATTTGGTTGAAAGATGAACTACTTTGTTAAAAATTCATTTTTCTGTTAGATTCATCTCCTTGGCTGAAAATGAAATTATTTTGGTGAAAATTCTTTTTTTTTGTTGAAAATTCGTTTTTTTGTTGTTGAAAATTAATTAACTGAAAATTTAACTAGTCCATTTTTGGTTGAAAAGTTGTCGTTTTTAGTTGAAATATCTCCATTTGATTGAAAATTGAAGTATTTGATTAAAAAATTCGTCTCTTTTGGTTCAAACTTAATCTTTTTGGTTGAAAAATGATTTTTTTGTTGTTGAAAATTTAACGATTTAAAAAAAATAGTTTTTCTTTGGCTTGAAAATGTATTTTTTTTCAGTCCAAAATTCAACTACATATTCGGTTAAAAATTTATATGTTTTGGTAGAAAAATATTCTTCTTGTTTGAAAATTCATCTATTTTGGTGAAGAATTCATTTCTTTGGTTGAAAATTCTTTTTTTGTTGTTGAAAACTCGTCTTTTTGGTAGAAAATTATTCTTCTTGTTTGAAAATTGATCTTTTTGATTAAAAATTCATCTCCTTGGTTAAAAATTCAACTCTACTTGGTTGAAAGTGGAACTACTTTGTTAAAACTTTAGTTCATTGGTTGAAAATTTAACTATTTCATTGACAATCTTTTCTTTTCGACTGAAAAATAATTTTTTAAACTGAAAATTAAACTTTTTTATTTTTTGTAAAAAAAGGAACTTTTTTATTTGAAATATTTACTAATTTGTTGAAAATTCATCCTTTTTGATTGAATTCAACGGTTTTTAATTTAAAATCATTGTCGGTTGAAAATAAAATTATTTGGTTGAAATATGAACTACTTCATTAAAAATTCATTTGTTTGTTAAAGATTCATCTCTTTGGCTGAAAATTAAACTATTTTGGTGAAAATTCGTTTTTTTTGTAGTTGAAAATTAATTAACTGAAAATTTAACTAGTCCATTTTTGGTTGAAAAGTTGTCTTTTTTAGTTGAAATATCAATCATTTGATTGAAAATTCAAGTATTTTATTAAAAAATTCATCTCTTTTGGTTCAAAATTAATCTTTTTGGTTGAAAAATGATCTCTTTTTTTTGTTGAAAATTTAACGATTTTTAAAAAATAGTTTTTCTTTGACTTGAAAATGTATCTTTTTTAGTCGAAAATTTAACTACATATTCGGTTAAAAATTTATATGTTTTGGTAGAAAAATATTCTTCTTGTTTGAAAATTCATCTATTTTGGTGAAGAATTCATTTCTTTGGTTGAAAATTCTTTTTTTGTTGTTGAAAACTCGTCTTTTTAGTAGAAAATTATTCTTCTTGTATGAAAATTGATCTTTTTGTTTAAAAATTCATCTCCTTGGTTAAAAATTCAACTCTACTTGGTTGAAAGTGGAACTAATTTGTTAAAAATTCATTTTATTGGTTGAAGATTCATCATTTAGGTTAAAAATCGATCTCTTTTTCGTTAAAAAAATGAATTATTGTGTTGGAAATTCGTTCTTTTTGGTTCAAAATTGATCTTTTTTAGTTGAAAATTATACTATATGGTTTAAAAAATTCGTCTTTTTTGGTAGAGTACTATTAGTATTATTTGAAAATTTATCTATTTTGGTAAAAATTTCATTCCTTTGGTTGAAAATTGAACTATTTTGTTGAAAATTCGTTTTTTTTCTGTTTGTTAACAGATGTATTTTTTTAGATGAAAATTCGTCTTTTTGGTAGAAAATTATTCTTCTTGTTTGAAAATCCATCTTTTTGGTGAAAGATTTATCATTTAGTTAAAAATTGATCTCTTTGGTTGAAAAATGAACCATTTTATTGAAATTTGTTTCTTTTTAGTTAAAAATGAATCTTTCTAACTGAAAATTAAACTATTCCATTCTTGGTTAACATTTTGTTGTTGTTGAAAATTCATTTATTTGTTAAAAACTGAAAAATTATTTAAAATAAATGTTTTTTTTTAAATTTAACAAATTTGTTGAAAATTAATTTTTTGTTTCGGTGAAAATTAATATTTTTTTGTACAAAAAACGTCTTTTTTTGTAGGATATTATACTTTTTGTTTGAAAATTCATTTTTTTGGTAAAAAATGTAACTATTTTGTTGAAAATTTAAATATTATGTTAAATTTATTTTGGTTAAAAATTATGTTTTTTAGTGAAAATTTAACTATTCAATTTTTGGTTAAAATTGATCTTTTTTAGTTAAAAATTCTACTACGTGGTTAAAAGTTCATGTATTATGTAGAAAATTCGTTTTTTTGGTAGAATATTATGCTTTTTATTTGTAAATTTATTTCTTTTGTTGTACATTTAACTCTTTTCTTGAAAATTCGCTTTTTTGGGTTAAAAATGTACTTATTTAGTTGAAAAGTCGTCTTTTTGGTAGAAAATTATTCATTTTGTTTGAAAATTAAACTTCTTGGTTGAAAATTAATCTTTTTGGTTTAAAGTGGAACTTTGTTAAAAATTAATTTTATTAGTTGAAGATTCATAATTTAAGTTAAAAATTGACCTCCTTGGTTGAAAAATTAACTTTTTGGTTAAAAATTTGTTCTTTTTACGAAAAATGAAAGAGATTAATGTTCACATTAAACTCTTTCATGTTTCTTAAAAAATTTTTGTTTTT
>CAKNYM010048596.1:93650-110168 GCA_932195095.1 Andricus curvator
GGGGGGGGGGGGGCTAGAATACTATTCGTTTTGTTGGAAAATGGTTGCAAATTTTCCAGTTTGGTTGAAAATTCATTTCCTTCGTTGAAAATTCTTTTTTTGTTAATGAAAATTAATTTCTTTTAGTTGAAAATTCTTTTTTTTTTGTAGAAAACTATTTGTTTGAGAATCCACCTTTTCAGTTGAAAACTTATTTGTTTGGTTGATAATTTAAATATTTTGTTAAAACTTTGTTTTTTTTTTTCATGAATTTTTTTTTACTGAAAATTTAACTGTTCCATTTTTGTTTGAAAGTTGATTTGTTTGCTGAAAATTCATTTCTATAGTTGAAAATTTAACAATTTTCATGAAATTCATATTTTTGAATGAAAATTGAACTAATTCGCTTTCGTCTGAAAATTTATCTTTATTATTTGAAAATTCAAATTTGTGAAATTCAGAACGCAAGAAAAACTGATCAGTATTTAAAATATTAAATTTTTTATTTTCAAACTGAATGACTCACACTTTTACTTTATTTTATGAATAAACTATAAACTCTCATTATTAAATTGTATAAAAAAAAGAAATTTTTCACTTATCCAATTTGAATTTTAGCGAAACTTTGACTTAAAAACTGCTAGCGGCACCTATCGGCTGGTAAATTACCTTATGGCAATTTTTTTCTATTTTAAATTTCTTACCAATTTCGCCAGCGTTAGACAATAATTTATCGACTTGGGGCTGGTAATGCACGAATCTGGGACGGATTACTTTGCGGTATAGCATCAGAGAACCGTTGTATTCAGAGGGAGCCATCAGCCAAACGTAGAAAAGGCACTGCAAAATAATAAATACAATTTGTAAGTTAAAACTTTCTCAGGCAGAAATTTAGAAATTAATTAATTACAGACTTCAGAGCCCAAAAAGCTCTCAAACGAAGAGAAATATGGTGATTTTTCACGAAAATAGGGGACAAAATTCTTTTAAATGCAATTAATTTATAGTTACCATAATTAATTCAATATAATTGTCAACAAAATAGTTGAATTTTAAACATACAAAAATGAATTTTCAACCAAATGGTGGAACTTCCAAACAAAAAAGATTCAACTTCAAGCAAAAAGGTGTATTGTCAACCAAATAGTTGAATTTTAAATAAAATAGTTGAGGTTTCAACCAAATCATTGAATTTTTAACAAATAGTTGAATTTTCAAGAAAATAATTGAATTTTAAAGCATAACAAAATTACTTTTAGACCAAATAGTTCAACTTTCAAGCAAAAAGGACAAATTTCAACGAAATAGTTCAATTTTTAATCAAACAGCTGAATTTTCAACCTACAAAGATTTTAATATTAAATAAGAAACTGTTGAACTCTCAAACCAAAAAAATGAATTTTCAAACACAAAAAACGAATCTTCAACCAGAGATGAATTTTTAACTAATAGAATGATTTTTTTAACAAAGTAGTTTAATTTTCAATGAAGAAGATAATTTTTTACCAAAAAATATGAATTTTTTAACGCAATACATGCATTTTCTATTAAAAACGATCAATTTTCAACAAAAAATGGAATAGAGTTACATTTCCAGTCCAAAAATGAATTGTTAATCAAATAAAAAACGAATTTTCCACCAGTAGAATAAGTTTTTAACATAGTAGTTCAACTCGCAACAAAGTAGTTGAATTTTCAACGAAGAAGATTAATTTTCTACCAAAAAGACGAATTTTTAACTAAAACCGATCAATTTTCTACCAACAATGAAATAGTTACATTTTCAGGTACAAAAATTAATTTAAAAGAATATAATTAATTTTTAACAAAGTAGTTTATCTTTCAACAAAATAGTTGAATTTTTAAGGAAGAAAATTAATTTTCTACCAGAAAAGACGAATTTTCAACGAATTACCTGCATTTTCCACTACAACCGATCAATTTTCAACCAAAAATGGAAAAGTTAAATTTCAGTTAAAGAAAATTAATTTTCAATAAAAAAAAACGAATTTTCAACCATTTAAATGAATTTTTAACAAAGTGGTTCAACTTTCAACAATGTAGTTGAATTTTCAATGAAGAAGATTAATTTTCTACGATAAAAGACGAACTTTCAACGTTATACATGAATTTTCAATTAAAACTATCAATTTTCAACCAAAAATGAAAGAGTTAAAGCAGTCAAAAAATCAATTTTCAAGTAATATAACGAATTTTGAACGAAGTAGTTGAATTTTCAATGAAGAAGATTATTTTTTTTTTACCAAAAAAAGACGAATTTTTAATTGAAACCGATCAATTTTCTACCAAAAAAGGAATAGTTAAATTTTCAGTTAAAAAATTAATTTTCTACAACATGAAAAAAATTCAAACGAAATACTGGATTTTCAACTAAAAACAATCACTTTTCAACCAAAAAATAGAATAGTTAAACTTTAATTCCAAAAAATTAATTTTCAACCAAGAAAACCTGAATTTTCAGCTAACAGAATGAATTTTCAACAAACTAGTTCAACTTTGTAGTTGAATTTTCAATAAAGAAGATTAATTTTCTACCATAAAAGACGACTTTTCAATTAAATACATGAATTTTTAACTAAAAATCAATTTTAAATAAAAAATGGAATAGTTAAATTTCTCGTCCAAACAATTATTTTTTCACCAAGAAAAACTCCATTTTTAATTGATAGAATGAATTTTTAACAAAGTAGTTCAATTTTCAATGAAGATTATTATTTTTTTTTTAACAAGAAAGACGAATTTTTAACTGAAACCGATCAGATTTCTACCAAAAAAGGAAAATAGTTCAATTTTCAGTTAAAAAAATTAATTTTCAACCAGGAAAAAATTGATTTTAAAATAATAGAATTAATTTTCTAACGAAAAAAAAATTTTTGAACGAAATACCTGAATTTTCAACTAAAAACAATCATTTTTCAACAAAAAATAGAATAGTTAAATTTTCAGTCTAGCAAATAATTTTCAACCCAGAAAAAGCGAAACAAAAAAGATAAATTTTCAACGAAAAATGTTTTTATTTTAAATCCAAAACAGTTAAATTAAACCAAAAAAGATTTTAATTTTAAATCAAAACGTAACCAAACATTTGCATTTTTAACCAAAAAAGATCAAATTTCTACCGAAGTGATGAGTTTTCAAACCAAACAATTGAATTTTTAACAATACAAAATAAAAAAACAACCAAATAGTTGAAATTTCAAGCAAAGAGGATGAATTAAAAAAAAACAGTGAAATTTATAACCAAAAAGTTGAATTTTCAACCAAATGGTCAAAATTCAACCAAAAAAGATGAATTCTTAATCCAAAAGGATGAATTTCCTCTTTAAGAACACAAATTTTCAACAAAACAGTTGGTTTTACGACATAAAACAATGGATTTTTAACAAAAAAGTTGACTTTTCAACCAACAAAAATGAATTTTCAACCTATAAAAATAAATTTTAAAGCAACAACAACAAAAATTAGTTTAGACAAAACAGTTGCATTTACAGCCAAATAGTTGAATATTAAAGAGAAAAGAGTCAAAAGAGAAAAAAGATATGGACCAAACTGTTGAATTTTGAAGCCCAAAAGGAGAATTCTGTACAAAATGTTTCAATTTTCAAGCAAAATAATAAAATTTTCAACATAAAAAGATACATTTTCAATAAATCAGGATAATTTTCAACAAAATAGTTAAACTTCAACTAAAAACAGTTGAATTTTAAATAGAAAAATTAATTTTCAACTAAAAACAATTTTTTTTACAAAAAATGGAATATTTTAATTTTCAGTTAAAAGAAACTAATTTTCAACAAAACAAAAAAACTTCCCAACCAAAATTATAAAATTTTCAGAAAATAGTTAAATTTCAACCAAAAACAGTTGAATTTGTAACAAAAAAGGTAATTTCCAACTAAAACCAATCAATTTCGAACCAAAAATGGAATAGTTAAATTTTCAAAATAGCATTCTCAAAACAGGTATTATTATTCTTGAAAACATGGGACAAAAGAGAAATCTTTCTTTTAAAAATAGGTGTCACAAAAATCTCGAAAGCATTGCTTTCGCTTTTCCTCAACTGACAAAAATTTAAGATTTATTAATGTAAAATTTTATTATTACATTATTAGTTAAAATAATTCATTTTCAATCCAGAAAAAGAGAATTTTCAATAAAATAGTTAAATTTTCAACGAAACAGATGAATCTTTGACAAAAAAAAAACTCTCAACAAAAAGTGTAATAGTTGATATTTCCACAAAAAAATACGAATTTTCAATAAAAGAGTTAAATTTTCAACCAAGAAAGATTTTTAAATCAATGAAGAAATAAAACCTCATACAAAATTTTGAGTTTTCAAATCACAAAGACGAATTTTTGAAAAAAAATATGAACAACAGCATTTTCAGTAAAAAAAGTTAATTTTCAACAAAAAAAGAATTTTCAACCAAATTTTCAACGAAATATGTAGACGAATTTTCAACTAAAAAAAGATCAATTTTCAACAAAAAATAGAATAGCTTAATTTTAAGTTAGAGAAATAAGTTTTTAACTGAATGAAATAAACCGAAAAGAGTCAATGTCTATACAAAAAATTTAAAAGAAAAATGGAACAGTTCAATTTTTAGTTAAAAAAAATTAATTTTCAATAAAAAAAATAATTTTGAACTAAATATGTACATGAATTTTCAACCAAATAATTTAATTTTTAATCGAATTTTCAACCAAAAAGATTTATTTTCTTCCAAAAAAAGACAAATTTTTAACAAAATAGATGAATTTTCAATTAAAAAAGATAAATTTTCAACAAAAAATAGAATAATTAAATTTTCAGTTAGCGAAATAAGGTTTTAAGCAAATAAAATAAATTTTCAACCAAACAAATGAATTTTTTACAAAAAAGATTAAATGTCTATCAAACAAAAAAATTCGAAAAAAAAATTTGGTTAAATTTTTAATTAAAAAAATTATATTTCAATAAAAAATCTAATTTTCCACCAAAAAATCAAATTTTCAAACAAAAAGATTAATTTTGTGCCAAAAAAAGAATAATTTTGAGCAAATCACCTGAATTTTCAGCCAAATATTATAATTTTTCATTAAATTTGTTGAAAAATCATTTTTTGATGCTTCAAAATTAATTTTTTAAATTGAAAACATTTTAGGCTGAACATTTATCTTTCTTAGTTCAAAATTCATGTATTTTGTTGAAAATTCGTCTTTTTTGGTAGAAAATTTTTCTTGTTTGAAAATTCATTTTTTTTGTTTGGTTAAAGAATATCCATTTTAGTCAAACATGAATTTCTTGTGTTTAAAATAAACTATTTTGATGAAAATCAGTTTTTTTCAATAAAAATTGATTAACTGAAAATTCAACTTGTCCGTTTTTGGTTAAAAATTCGCTTCTTTGAGTTTAAAAATGAACCATTTGGATAAAAATTCATGTTTTTCATTGACAATTCATCTCTTTTGGTTGAAAAATAATTTTTTGGTTGAAAATTTAACTGTTTTTTTTTCAATTAGTTTTTATTTTCTTGAAAATTGATCTTTTTAGTTGAAAATTCAACTATGTCTTTGAAAATTGACTTTTTTTCAAAGAAAATTATTCTTCTTGTTTGCACATTCATTTATTTTGGTTAAAAATTTAACTAGTTTGTTAAAAAAAAATTTTTTGGTAAAAATTAATTTTTTTATTGAAAACTCGACTTTTTGATAGAAAATTAATCTTCTTGTTTGAAAATTCATCTTTTGGTTGAAAATTCATTATTTTTGGTTGAAAATTTAAGTACCTCGTTCAAACCTCCTTTTTCTTGGTTCAAAATTACTTTTTAAACTGAAAAATAAACTATTTCATTTTTGGTTACAAATTTTTTTTAGTTGCAAATTCATTTCTTTCGATTAAAATTCAACTATTTTATTGCAATTTTTTTTTATTGTTGAAAATTAATTTTTGAACTTAAAAATGAAGTATTTCATTTAAAATTCGTATTTCTTGTTTGAATTCAACTGTTTTTTATTTAACATTAAAATCTTTTTTTGGTTGGAATATCAACTATTCAATTTTTCGTTGAAAATTCATCTTTTTTGGTTAAAAGTTATATTATTTTGTTAAAAGGTAATTTTTTGGTTAGGGATTCACTACTTTAGTTGAAAATTATTTTTTTTAACAGAAAATGTAAGTATTTCATTTTTGGTTGAAAATTTTTTCTTTTTTAGTTGAAAATTCACTTCTTTTGTTGCAAATTGTATTTATTGTTGGAAATTCAATTTTTTTAGTAGAAAATGGATCTTTTTTAGTTAGAACTCCAAATATTTAATTGGAAATTTATATACGTTTTGTTGAAAATTTGTCTTTCTAGTGAAAACTTAATCTTCTTGTTTGAAAACTCATCATTTTGGTTGAAAATTGAACTATTTCATTTATGGTTCAAAATTTTTCTTTATTAGTTGAAAATTTTACTATTTGGTAAAAAAAAATAGAAAATGTTCTCAAAACACGTACATTGCATTTTTTTTCAGTAGACAATAATGTTATGTTTGTAAAATTCAGAACTACGCAAGAAAAAGTGACCAGTAATTAAAATATTAAATTGTTTCTCTTCCAACTGAATGACTTACTCTTTTACTTTACTATACAAATGAACTATAAACTTTCATTAATAATAATTTGTATAAAAAAGCTACTTTTGATTAATTAAATTTAAATTTTCGCAGAACTCGGACCCGAACAGATACTCAAGGTTCCCAAATTATATAAGATTTTCTGTAAAATCTATTTAAAAATGTTAGAAAATGAACCGAGTTTTTGTCTAAAGAAAGGAAATTAGTTCTAGTTCTTTAAAAAAGGGGAGATGAGGGATTTTTTGGATATTTTTGATTGAAATATACCTTCATTAACCAATACACCGGAAACCAGCACACGATGTATTCGGAGAAGAACTCGATGATCGTGAAAACAGCAAACGTAACCCAATACGTTAGCCATTTTGTGTCATCGTCTTTAGATGGGCTTTCAAGTGCTTTCATGGAACAGTAGGCTGGGTACACAAATCCAATTATATTGCATACCAATTGCTGTCCTACGCCCAGAATCAAGTACAATGCCAAAAATACCACCGCCCCTGTAATTAAATCATAATTAACATAATTAGTATGGTCCTATTAAAGCGAATATTATGTTTTCATTATTCTTAGAGTATATTCAATTTCTATTAACTGCAGGCCTCACAGTCCCTATGGGATAAAATATAGGGACCAAAGGGTACTTTTCGTCACGCTCATAGGGTACTTTTTTCGCGCTCAAAGGGTAAACAATTCAGGATAAATTTATAAGACTTAAAAACAATTCATGTTAAATTCCAACGAATTCGAATGAATTAGAAACAATTTTAAAAGTCAAAAAAATTCCATTGATTTCCGTAAAATTGAAATGAATTTAGAATAAACGAGAAGAATTCGATGAAATTCATAAAAATTCAAGGTGAATTAAAAAAATTTTTAATTAATTGTAAACAATTTTAAAATATGAAGAAACTTTTATGAATTCAGTAACTTTAAAATGAGCTTAGAAAAATGCAAGGGAATTCAAAAGAATTTTATGAAATGCCTAAGAATTCAAGGCGAGGTTGAAAGACTTCAGGATCAATCAAATAAAAACGTTTAAAAATTAAAAAAATAATCCATTGAATTACGTATAATTGAGTACATTTAGAATAATTCAAGTGAACTAAAAAAATTCAAGGGAATCCCAAAGAATTTAAAACAATTCAGGATGAATTAAAAAAATATATTTCAAATATCTTCAAATCTTTGAAACCCTACTAATTTCTAACTAAAAAAAATGACTAATGACTACAACAAAATTTTAAAAAATGCAAATGAATTGTAAACAGTTTTAAAAATCGAAAAAATCTCTTTATTTCTGTAAAATTTAAGTGAATTTAGAGGAATTTAAGGGAAACGAGAAGAATTCGATGAAATGCATAAAAATTCAAGGCGAATTAAAAAAAAAATTCAAATGAATTGACAAAAATTTAAAAATATGAAAAAATTAATTGAATTGAGTAAGTTTGAAATGAATTTTAGAAAAAATTAAAGAGAATTAAAAAGAATTTGATGAAATGCCTAAAAATTTAAGATGAGTTTTAATGACTTCAAGATGAATTAAACAAAAACTTTTAAAAAATCCACTGACCTGAGTAAAAATGAGTGCATCTAGAAGAATTCAAAAGGTTTTAAAAGAATTCAGGATAAATTAATAAGAATTCAGGGCGAATTCTAAATGAATTGTAAAAAATATTGGAAAATCTCTTAAAATGATTAAAACCCTTGGAAATCCCTTAAAATTGTTTGAATATCTTGAAAATTCCTTAGAATCTTTTAAAATACCCTAAAAAAATTTCAAAGTCTTTGAAATCCCTTTAAACTATTGAAATAAATAAAAAATTTCTGGGAATCGTAAAAATTTTCTAAAATATTTCCAATCCTTTAAAACTTTTTAAAGCTCTTGAAAATGCATGGGAATCTTTTAAAATACCTTAAAATATTTCAAATCCTTTGAAATTCTATTAAATTGTTGAAATCAATTAACAATTTCTTTATAATCTTTTAAAATAACCTAGAATATATCTAATCCCTTACAATCTTTTGAAATACCTTGAAATTTTGTAAAGCTCTAGAAAATGCCAAGGAATTTGAAAAATACCTTAAAATATTTCAAATCCGTTGGTCATTTTATCCAATATTCTGCAGAACCAATTATATAAACAATTTTAAAAAATCAATTAAATTATGTAAAATTGAGTAAATTTATAAGAATTCAAATTCATTAAAAAATTCAAAAGAATTTCAAAGAATTTTAAAACTCTTCAAATCTTTAAAACCCTACGAAATACCTCACTTCTCGTGAATAAATTCTTTGAAATCCACTAAAATATTATAAAATCCTGTGAAATTCTATAATAATATTTACTAAAATCCAGGGAAATGTATTAAAATACATTAAGAGTTTTAAAATCCCTAAAGTAATTGAAATCCTCGGAAATCTTGTAAAATAACATGAAATCCTTTAAAATATCTTACGACCTTATAAAACCTGTAAAATCATTTCATATCTTCCGAAATTCTAGAAAATTCTTTATCCTAAAATATATCAAACGCTTCGAAATTCCTTCAAATTAATTAATAATTCCTTGGATTCTTTTAAAATTCCCTAAAATATTTCAAATTCTTTCAGTGGACTTTTTTTGTAGAAAACTGTTGACTTCTAAACCCCAAAAAGTTGAATTTTCAACAAAATAGTAAACTTGCAACACAGAAAGATTTTTTTTCAAACGATTAATTGAATTTTCAACCACGAACTTTTCTAACAATCAAAACGAATTTTCAATACAAAAGGACAAATTTTTAACAAAAAAGTTGAATTTCCGACCAAAAAAGATGAATTTTTAACCAAATAATTAAATTTTCAACAATAAAAAATTCAAAATCAACCAAATAATTTAAAAATTGTTTATTATACTTTTCAAAATTCAAACAATTCAATTTTAATTATGAAATTTAAACTTACGAAAGGAAAAAAATTGAATATTTAGCGTTCAACATGAAAATTCAGAACTCTAAAATTGTAACCATTCAAAATTAAAGAAATTATTTAATTACTGAGATATCAACAACTAAATGGTTGAAAATTAATCTGCTTTAGATGAGAATTCAGGTATTTTGTTGAAAATTCTTTTTTGTTCGTTTAATCAAACTGTTTTTTATTTTAAATTAGAATCTTAAAATAAATGAAAATTTACCTATATTGTTGAAAATGAAACTGATTGGTTGAAAATTCAACTGTTTTGTAGAAAATTCGTATTTTCAGCTCAAAAATTCAACAATTTCGTAGAAAATTGAACCATTTGGTTGAACATTCGTGTTTTTGGTAGAAAATTAATTTTTTTGTTAAAAGTACACCTGTTTGGTTATAAATTAATCTCTTTTAGTTGCGAATTCAAGTATTTTGTTGAAAATTCGTTTTTCTTCGTTATTTCCAACTGTTTTTTATTTTTAATTAAAATCTTAAAGTAACTGAAAATTTAATTATATTGTGGAAAACTAAATTAATTGGTTGAAAATTCAACTTTTTTTTTAGTTCAACCATTTGGTTAGAAAATGATGTAATTTGTGATGAATTCATCTTTTTTGGTAGAAAATTAATCTTCTATGATGAAAATTCACACTGGTTATTCATACAATAACCAGATTATTAAATATTACAAAATTTGAAAGAGAATCTAAGTGTACTTTTTAATAAAATAACTGAATATAAATTTTTTTTCTGAATGTTGTGTTTTTTCTTTCGCTTTTTTAGATTTAACAATTGTATTTTCGATTTAATCTTTATTATTGATGGCTTATTTTTTTAGTAAATTACTCCAATTGTTTTTTTTTGTTGAAATTTTGAATTTATTCAGAGACCATCCAAAAATAACGTTAAAGGATATTTTAACAACCAAAAAAAGATTTTAATTTTAAACCAAAAACAATTGAATTCAACCAAAAAAGATGGATTTCCAACAAAATAATTGTATTCTCAACCGAAACAGATTGATTCTCAACCAAACAATTGTTTTTTTTTAACCATATAGTTAAATTTTTAGCCAAAAATTTGAATTTCCAACGCAGAAGATTAATTTTCTATCAGAAAAGATGAATTCCTTACAAAATACATAATTTTTTAACCAAATAGTTTAATTGTCAACCAAGAAGATTAATTTTCTACCAAAAAAAGACGAGTTTTCAACTAAATACTTGAATCCTCAACCGAAACAGATTGTGTTTTTAACCATATAGTTCAATTTTTAACCAAAAATATGAATTTTCATCACGGAAGATTGTTTTTCTACCAAAAATGATGAATTCCTCACAAAATACATCATTTTTTAACCAAATGGTTGAATTTAAAAAAAAAAACAGTTGAATTTTCAACCAATCAATTTAGTTTTCCACAGTATAGTTAAATTTTCAGTTATTTTAAGATTTTATTTTAAGCTAAAAAACAGTTGGATTTAACGAACAAAAACGAATTTTCAACAAAATACTTGAATTCTGAACTAAAACAGATTAATTTAAAACCAAACGGTTGTATTTTTAACAAAAAAAAAACAGAATTTCTACCAAAAAACACGAATTTTGTTATTTAAAATAAAAAACAGTTGGATTTAACGACACAAACGAATTTTCAACCAAATACTTGAATCCTCAGTTAAAACAGATGAATTGTAAACCAAACAGTTGTATTTTTAACAACAACAAAAATTTCTACGAAAAAACCCGAATTTTTTAATTTAAAATAAAAAATAGTTGGATTTAACCACACAAACGAATTTTCAACAAAATAATTGAATTGTGAACCAAACAGTTGTATTTTTAACAACAACAAAATTGATTTTCTACCAAAAAATACGAATTTTCAACAAAATACTTGAATCCTCAACCAACAGACTGTCAACCAAACAATTTTTTTTTAACCAAAAATATGAATTTTCATCACAGAAGATTAATTTTGTACCAAAAAATATGAATTCATCACAAAATACATAATTTTTTAAGCAAATGGTTGAATTAAAAAAAAAACATTTAAATTTTCAAACCGAGAATATGAATTTTCAACCAATCAGTTTAGTTGCGCACAATATAGTTAAATTTTCAGTTATTTTAAGACTTTAATTTAAAATAAAAAACAGTTGGAATAGTTAAATTTTAAACCAAAAAGATGAATTTATAACTAAAATGATGAATATTTAACTGGAATTCTTGAATTTTCAACCAAAAAGATGAATTTTTAAACAAGAAGATTAATTTGCAAATAAAAAGATTATTTTTCTACCAAAAAATACATTGTTCAATTTTTAATTCAAAAAGACAAAAACCAAATAGTTAAAATTTGAACTAAAAAAATAATAATTTTCAACCGAAAATGGAATAGTAACATTTTTATTTAAAAAAAATAATTTTAAACGAAACATAAGAGTTTTCAACTAAAACAATGAATTTTTAAATGAAATAGTTGAATTTTCAAACAAAACATTAATTTTTACTAAAAAAGATAAATTGCCAACCAAAACTTAAATAATTAAATTTCAAGATAAAAAAATTAATTTTTAATAAAGCAGATGAATTTTCAACTACAACTATGGAATTTTCAATTGGAATAAGTTAAATTTTCAGTTAAAAAAATTACTTTCAACGAAAAAACTAACTTTAAAAAAAATAGTTACATTTTCAAACAAAGTGATGAATTTTCAAATAAAATTGTAAATGTTCAACATGAATAGTTGAATTTTAAACCAGAAAGATGAATTTTTACCTGAAAAGATGAATTTTTAACTAGAATAATTGAATTTTTGCCAGAAAGATTAATTTTCAACCAAGAAGATTAATTTCTACCAAAAAAGACGAATTTTCAACTAAGAAAGATAATTTTCAACCAAAAATTGAATAATTTAATTTTTATTTAAAAAAATTAATGGTCAACCAAAGAGATGAATTTTTAACTAAAATTATGGAATATTCAACTGGAATAATAGTTTCATTTTTAGATAAAAAAAAAAATTTTGAACCAAAACACATCCAAAGAAAAAACAAGTTTTCAATCAAACAGCTTATTTTTCAACCAAAGAAATGAATTTTTAATTGAAACGGTGAATCTTCAACCAAAAAAAAAAAAAAATTAACTTTCAACCAACTGAAAAGAAGAATTTTTAAACAAGAAGATTAACTTTTAAAGAAGATAATTTTCTACCAATAAAAAATGGATTTTTTAACAAAATACGTGACTTTTCAACGAAATAGTTGAATTTTCAATTAAAAAAGACAATTTTTCATACAAATTCTTGAATTTTGAACTAGAAAAGATCAATTTTGAACTAAAAATGGAATAGTTTTAAATTTTCAGTTAAAGAAATTCATTTTCAACCAAACTGATGAATTTTCAACTAGAATGATGAATCTTCAACTGGAATAGTTGAATTTTATGCCAAAAAGATGAGTTTTCAACCTTACAGATTTAATTTCTACAAAAAAATATGAATTTTCCAACAAGTACATTCAATTTTTAAACAAACAGTTTAATTTTTAAATGCAAAATATCAATTATCAACCAAATTGAATTTTCATCCCGTAATTACGAATTTTCAACAAAAAAGTTCATTTTCAACCAAATAGTTTAATTTTCTACCAAACTGTTGAATTTTCAACCCGTAAATAAGACTTTTCAACAAAAACTTGAATTTTTTACTAAATAGTTGAATTTTCACCGCAAAAAAATGAATTTTTAACCAAGAAGATTAACTTTCTACCAAAAAGACGAAATTTCAACAAAACTGTTGAATTTGTAACACAAAAATAAGGCTTAAAAAAACTTGAATTTTCTACGACAATTTTTTCTTATTATTAATTTTATTAATTTATTTAATAATATAATAATTTGAAAAAGAATAATTTAAAAAATTAAAAATCATTTATAATAATTTATTCTCACATTTCTAACTAAATACTTAAATTTTCAACTACATACTTGAATTTTCTACCAAACAGTTATATTTTCTACTAAATTGTTGAATTTTCCAACCAATTTTTAAACAAGAAGATTAACTTTCAAAGAAGATAATTTTCTACAAAAAAAATCGATTTTTCAACAAAATACGTGAATTTTCAACGAAATAGTTGAATTTTCAATTAAAAAAGACAATTTTTCATCCAAATTGTTGAATTTTTAGCTAGAAAAGCTCAATTTTCAAATAAAAATGGAACAGTTAAATTTTCAGTTAAAGAAATTCATTTTCGACCAAACTGATGAATTTTCAACTGAAATGATGAATCTTCAACTGGAATAGTTGAATTTTATACCAAAAAGCTGTTTTCAACCTTAAAGATTGAATTTCTACAAAAAAGACGAATTTTCCACCAAGTACATTCAATTTTCAAACAAATAGTTTAATTTGTAAATGCAAAATATCAATTTTCAACAAAATAGGTGAATTTTCACCAAAAAACGATACATTTATTTTCAACAAAGTAGTTAAATTATTAACTTTAAAAAATTTTTAAGATGAATTTTAAATTAAAATTAATCTCTAACAAAAAAAAAATTTTAACAAAAGAGTTTAACTTTTAACCAAGTAGTTGAATTTTTAACTAAAAAAGATGAATTCGCAACGAACAATGCAAAAAAAAATTCTGTTATAATTCAGAAATATTTCTTCTTTGAAATACTACATCTACTATAAAAACTGCTCGAAGTACTTTCTTTATCTAAAATTGAGAAGGGGGAACTTTCAAATTGTGACGTATTCTGACTTGGAAGAGGGATTTTGTCAAATTCCTTTCTTCTAAATCCGAATTATAATTCTTTTAAAGAATTCCCGTTCTATTTCAAAAATTCCCTGTTCCAACTGAAATTATATTTCTATATGGAAACCCCCTGACCTAAAATAAAAACAATATATATTTCCTAAATATTTTTTTGATAAAAATTGACAAAATTATTATATCTGTATGTCTGGGCTATCATCAACTCGATTATCAAACTTATTTTTCAACCAAAGAAATGAATTTTTAATTGAAACGATGAATCTTCAACAAAAAAACAAAAAAAATGTGTAACAAAAGAGTTTAATTTTCAACCAAATAATTTTATTTGTAACCTAAAAGATGAATTTTCAACAAAAAATGATAAATATTTAACTGGAATACTTGAATTTTTAACTGAAAAGAAGAATTTTTAAACAAGAAGATTTTTTAAAGAAGAAGATAATTTTCTACCAAAAATTGTTTTTGATAAAAATTAAGAAAATAATTGTTTCTGTATGTTTGGGCTATCATCAACTAGATTATCAAACTTAAATCAGCGACAAAAATCTCACAAAGCAACAAATTTGCAAAAGGTTTTTCTTATAATGGAAAAAAATATAAATTCTTTCTCTCATAACGTGTAGATATATTTAAAAAATTTCAGAATCAGACTCAAGGAACGTTACATTCTTTAAAGCATATGATAAGCTTGTTTAATTAATCAATTGATAAATAATTAATAAATTATATTGATAAATAACTTAAAAAATAATAAATTAATAAAAAGCCAGCGGCCATTTCTCAGGTTTTTACGGTAAAATTGTTAAATTTTCTGTAGATAAAGTAGAAGTCACTTTTCTAAATTGACAAAAATTATTAAAATAATGAAAACTTGAACTTTGCCACGATCAAAAGTAAATTCCCTGTAAATTTTCAGTTATTTTAAGATTTTAATTTAAAATAAGAAACAGTTGGATGTAACGAACAAAAACGAATTTTCAACAAAATACTTGAATTCTCAACTAAAAGAGATTAATTTACAACCAAACAGTTGTATTTTTAACAAAACAAAATTTATAATTTTAGATTAAAATTTGAGGTTATGTGTATCCTGGAACATCCTTTAAAGTCCTTTTCTTGAAAAGGTTCGGATTTTTCGAAAAGTCGTTTACGGATTGTAGTTGAAATATTAATTCAGTAATATATCACACAAGTTTTTGGAGCAATTAAAGATTTTGAGAAACATTAAAATATAAATTTGGAAAATACGATTTATGCGAGTCCACCTTAGAAACTAAAATGTTTTGAAAATATTCTACAACATCAAGATTTTTAGAAAATAAGAAGTAGATTTAATAAAAAGACAATTAAAATATTAAAACTTCAGAAGCATCTGGAAAAAGTGGCATGACAATGACGCTTTTTCCGCGATTTATTACATAAAATAATGACTTGCACGAAGAGGATAAACACCGTTTAAAAAAAAATTGCCATTTATATAAAAATAACAGGAAAACATCCGTAATTTGCAAGGGAAGAAAAATACCGAGGTGTGGCAAAAAACCGACCTTTGCACAGATTCGATGTCATCCTTGATCCTTGAACTTGAAAAATTGGAACAAAGGGAAAACACACACGAAAACTTGCATACGTGGATAAAAAAACAATGTCAGAACGGAAACTGACAGATGATTTTCTGGGCGGAAAGGAAGTTTGACACACTGATTACGTAGAAGACTGATAAAGGCGTAAAAATGCGAAAATTATAACCTAAAAATATACCTAGAAAAAGGTAGAGTCTGCTGACTCCAGACTTTTGCTCAGCAAGTGCAAGGTACTTTGTCCAGGGTCTGCTTTCGTCGTTTAACGTCTTCTCGAGCGTTTCTTTTATAGCTACGATTCTAGCCATTTTGGTTCTGAATTTATTTGTTTTTACTAGAAAAAAACTGCACCAAAAAGCTTGGAAAATCCAGCTAAACTTCCGCAAACGCGTATACCCCGCAATCCGCACTGCACCGTTGTCGTTGTCGTGCGTTGGCGAAACACTAGCGACACCAAACGGTGGTTTTTTGAAATAATTCGAATTTTGAATTTCTAGTTCGTTACCATCCTTGCGGAGGTGAAACGATTTTGCCTATTTTCAGGAGTTTTTAGTGAAAATTTATCTTTTTTAGCTGAAAATGCATGTATTTTTATT
>CAKNYM010048597.1:0-16663 GCA_932195095.1 Andricus curvator
TATATATATATATATATATATATATATATATATATATCACATAGACTTTAACCTGTAAAATCTCTTCTATTTCTTGTCTTCTAGTCTTAAATCGAGGTAAGGGAAGATCTATTGTTTTCAAGTGGAAACAAGGATCATTTTGATAGTATGATTTACAGCAACAGTACTGAGGTCTAATATCATGCCTTTTTACGAGCGATGTATCAGGAGTTGCTTGTGATTGTAATGATGCAGATGGAACACCCTTCACTATAACAATCCAAGACAGTACCAAATTATTGGAATGAACTCTCATTGACTGATTTGTGATATGAAATTATAGAATGAACCTTAATTGCTATTAAAACATTTCAAGTCTCCTCTCTATCTATTTTCACTTATTTGAAAATTTAGATTCTGTTTGTAACCATATTTTTATTTCCATCTTCAATAAATCACATAAACATATTCTTATCCACGTGGTAAAAAATTATTTTTGTATTCAGTTCCCATGCTTCGTCGGTATATTATCTAAATATCCCGCCTATTCTTTTTTTGAATGATAGCTAGAAAATAAAATGTGACTATAAAAAAGAATCTGAATTTGAAGAAGTAAGCAATTTTTGAACTTCTTGTTACAATTTAACTTGACAAATAAAAAGCATTTTTTTCTCTCGATAAAGTCACACTCGACCATTACTCATAAGAAACAACGCTTGATTAAGTGAAGTAGATATATATATATATTTATTTATATATATATATATATATATATAATTAAAAAAAAAAGTTAAACAACTACCGCAGGGTCCCACTAAGAGCAACTGTCATCCAAAAAATGTCAATAGCCCCCAGTAGCACCGCGGTAAATCACACCCACGGCCACGTCTCACAACTATCTGTCTATCTGCTGACAGAGCCCAGTATGAAAATATGCGCTGTGTATAAGCATAGGGAATAGTCTCATACACGGCGGTGTCAGTACATAGACTCATATTGAATGGAATCGTCGATATATGTATATACTTATTTTTTATTTCACGCACATTCAGGTTTACGTCCGCTTATAATAACTGGCTGCGTTTTTTTGCGATGAATGGGATTCATTATTTCTATGTTCCGTCGTTTACTCGCACTTCTTTCTTCATTATCATTGTTTACATCTGATAGACGAAGATCTTCGTTTAGGATAGCTGCGTGCAGTGATGATGATGATGACGGAAGTGGAGCGGTAGGACGCTTATACAGTTTCTGTTTACCAGCATCTTTCAACGGTATACTCTGATATGTATGATCTATTGATGTTGGTGGTGTTTTGAGTTTCACTGGAGTTTGTTATGGTAAAGTTGTTGAAGTCGATGGCTATGATGGTATTAGTGATGAGGATGATGATGATGGTGGTGGTAATGCCTTCGATGTCGTCTGTGGTAGCGGTACCGGTGACACACACAATAAAATTTAATTAATAGCACAAAGCAACACGAAGAACGCTTTTCACTACATGAATCACTGCACAAATAACAACTCACGTTTTTCGCAGAACCACTCTTCTTCTCAACCATTGCATTTTTTTGAAACACTCTTTTCGTAAGACACTTTAACTCATTAGACACTTCTCATTTCACACTGATTCACATTTCACCACAAGGCGAATTGAAATTCACGCCTCTGAATGTGGGCTTTTAAAGAGAAGTCCCCATTAGGCGCTAGCGGGATAGGGAGCGCGGGGAATCTCACGTCTGCGCTCCTCTGAATATGGGCCGGAGACTCCACGACGAGACGCCGTGGCATGTATCTGAACTTCGGTGTCACACACTCGCTGTAAAACAGAGATCACATTTATAGACTGTCTGTTCGGAAACGACTGTAGGTAAAGTAAAACTTTGCGCGTCGATGTTTTACCGACTGCTGTGGGCCCATTGCCTGTTTCTCACTCTGCCGGTATGGTAGAGAACGCCACTATCGGTTATGGATATGGAAACGACTGTCGGTAATTCAGCACGGAAGTTAACCATTAGCGCCTGTCGGTAAATTACCGGTCACTGTTTTACCGACCAAAGTGTCACCGAACTGTCATAGTTATACTACTCCTCGCATATCCTCACAAACCCCACTTACATTTCTAATTCCCCTCCCTAACTCTCCTCTACCCGGCCGTCTTTTGCCCTTCCCTCTCTCCAACTGTCCTTCCCATACTATCCTTACTACCCATGCCCTACTTCCTTACCGCTACATTCCTCCTAAACCCCCTCCCGTTCAAGACTGCCCCCCCCTAACTTCTCCTTCGTCCATCCCTCACTTGCTGTCCCATCTCATACATACTTCCCTATGACTACAATCTTCTACATACACTCCGACTACCCTCTTACTGCCCCACCCATGACTTTCCTTCTAGTTTAACCCCTCTCTTAGTTCCCCTTTCATCACTCCTTACTCACTCTTCCTTCGGCTACTGCCACATCCTACCAACGCTACTAGCCCTTCCGGTAAAGGGTACGGTGGACACCTGACCGTAAATATAGAGGTTTCCGCCCGAGACGACAAAACCCTAGACAATAAAGAGAATCTTTACAATTTGAATAAAAACTTCTTTTGAAACAGAGAATTATTTCTTTAAACCAAAGAAATATCTTTTATTCAGGAACAATCGCTTTAAATTGAAGAAACGTTTAGGGAGCATCCACGGGATACACGTCCTCTTCGCTTCTCCGCCAGGGTTTTCTGTAGAAGACTTTTGAATGTAGGAACAGCATTAGGATTTTATTTTGATCTGTGCCAAGTTTTGCAATTCGACGCTTCTACCGTAGCCTCCTTTTCTTCTGGTACTAGTTGAGTGGGAGGCAAGGCTGGAAAAAGGAAACGCGGCCGTCCAGTGAAGAGCAGCGGCGCCCAGCAGTCTGTTGCTATTCCTATTGAGCTTGAGAAGGCAAGGAATGCACTGCATCAACGGGCTGACGAGATGTATGATCTCATCAGCACGTGTGTGTACACACGTGCACGCGGAGCCTCCCATCTGCCTGGGGTAAGGTTACACGATTTGTTTTACCCCCCATTTCTTTTCTCTTTGCTAATTATTTTGTTAGTCGTTTTCTATTTCTCTAATATGTCTTCTCTTGTTCTGTTCTAGCATTGAGGGTACAAGTTATCGCTTTTGCTTGTGTGGGCGTTTCGTACACATGGTCTGTGCCAAATATACTTGCCGATGTGGACATGTCCTTCATGACTCAACAGGTAAATTAGTGTTGAGTCTATATTGGTTTTGACAATTTCCGGAACTTTTCATGGTGTTAGATTTTAATTACTCTTTTTTTTTTGCAGCCCCCGAAATTGAAAGTATTTTGGTGTCAGACCTGGAATGTGGCGATTTGGATATCTCGGATCCTGAGTCGGAATTGCCGGGGCCGTCTTTTGACTAATTTTTAATGGATAACTTCGAAACCTATTAATTTGTTTATCAATCTATCTTTTATTTTCATATTCTTTGTGTAATTCTATAAATTGGTGAATGAATCCCATTTCGTACATTTAAATTCATAACATAGCTAATTTGGTCAATTATGCCCAGAAAACAATCGTGCGTCGCACTTTACTCGCACGCGGTGAGTCTCAGGTCGTGCGAGCACAAATCCTGCGTTCTCAACACACTGTGCGTGATGAGAAGTTAAGTGCGAGTGCAAGGAGTCGCAGAGTGCTCGCACACGTGCGAGCATGACGTGCAAGCATAATGCGAGCGCAATGCATGTATCAATAGCTACAATTTTCTAATAATAAATTAACAGTATAAATAAACAAATTAAAAATATTTTTCTTAGGTAAAATTGTTAATATTAATAATTTATAGGGCAGACCTTTATTTTTTTAGTATCTTACTAGAAAATAATTTTCCATTAACTTATTATATAGTGTGAAAAACTATTTTGGAAATTAGTTCTTGTTTTTCAATATCTATTTAAGAAAATATTAAAATCAATACGAAAAAAATATCGATTTTATTATTTCATTGAATAGTTTTTTCAAATTTTCCCTCCAGTCACCGACGCCATGTCGATTTGACCTCAGCACCAGCGGCCAACGGACCGAACTCCTCAGCCCCTTATCAACCTTGCACTTTACTGATGGCGGGCTACATCGCGTGTATTTTTTTCTTGTTTTCTACTTGTTTTTCGTGCTGTGGCAAATATATTCTTTGGCTGTGGCCATTTTATATCTCTAATTATTTCGTATTTTCTTAATTAGTACATATCCGAGGGATTATATGCCACATATCTCGCGCTTGCATCAGAATGAAAAATTTATTTCAAGGCATTAGAATGCCATGTGCTCGCATTTCACCCGCACATGTGCGACTCGCACGAAATGCGAAACATATGAGGCCACATGCAAGACACATCTGCGTGGTGATATGAACTCACGTAATGCGTCCTTATTCGCACGCGTGCGACCCATAATGCTCGCACTGTGCAGGCATTTTGTTATCTGGGTGGGTTTACAGGTGACCTAAAATAATATTCTTAACCTAACATATCTTTTTATGCTGTGTTTAATTCACATATGATTATAATCACGCTAAAATAAGAAACAATTCATTTTGTGAAAATCTTTAGAAAGTGACAATTCTACCGTATTTGATTTTATCGAATATGTTGTGCCTGTGTATTGACTTAACAGTGTGGTCCTGGTTACATCAGCGAGCTTATATTAGGCCGGCTTACAATAAACTAGCTTGAATGAGAGTGTCCAGATTCGCGTCGGCGCAGAAGCCGCAGGGACTCCACGTGTGCGACAAAGAGCCACTGTTGAAAACGCTTTTGCGCCGACGCGAGACTGAGCCACTCTCGTGTTTAAGCTAGCTTATAGTAAGCCGGCGTACTGTAGGCTCGCCGGTGTAACCAGGCCCTGTGATTCTTATTTTGTTGCCATTGATTTTACTCACATGTGGTTTGGTTCTAATAGTACACGCTCAAATCTGTTCTTTGAGGTTTAGACGGTTCGATGGCTTACATAGTTCAGGTAGCACGTTCCGTTGTGTAGACTTGCTTCTATGTTGATTCACTGAGGTTGGTGTGTTTTGCATCTTCATTTCCTTTGCTGTGGACGTGTCAAATATTCTCTTCAGGCGGCCCGATGTTTCTTATCGCTGCAAGAATATACTCCTTGTACGGGCGGCCATAATGAATGGTGACGTCACCGTAAGCTACTGTGCCTTAGTTGCTCTCCTCAAGCTCTGTAAGCCATTTTCTCGGAGTGCTGTTGCATTTCTACTGGTGTATCTCTCGTTATACGGGCGGAGTCTCTGTACTGCGGTAGTATTCCACTTAGTGCAGGCGGCCATAATGAACGTTAACGTCAGGTGTGACGCTTACCGTTTCTTCCACTAGCATCAAGGTTGGTCTTTCCGTGGTGAGTGCACGTGTATGGTCAGCCGAACTTTTCGTTTAATGAGTTTATATGTGCTCATGTTTAATTTGGTTGACGGCTAGATACATGCCCTATGATTTGGCTGTGTATGATTTATTACAGGTTTGACTAGCAAAATTTAGAAAAAAAGCAAGGTGGCCTTGCATCTCCTCCTTTCTTGAAATATTTCATCGTTCTCTATGAAGGTAGATGTCAGTTTTTCTTTAAGCTATTCGGATGTTAGTTACTGGGATGCGTGCTTGTGATGCTGCCTGGTTTCGAACCTTATCGGTTTGTGATACTTTCGTGTTGTCAAGGGGCACAGGCTGCATTTCTCCTTCATTATTACTGCTGTTTCTTGGTTGGGAATTCATTCTCGAGCATTTGCATGTTTTTCTTATTAGCTTTTTTCCATAATATATTATTTGTAACGGTGTGTTTCGCTTGGAGGGGGTTAGCCCCCTCTTATTTATCCCTCCGGATGCTTCAGCCTAGCCAGGGTTGGTTTCAGGGATAAACAATGTAACATCGGTTTATTTTCTCGATTAAACATGTATGGGTTTATTCCCTTATAAAGTACAAATCTAGCTTAAATCTAAGTGTGGGTGTGACGGTGCGCGTGTTGAAGATGTGTGTGTATGTGTGGTGTGTCCGCGTTTACAAGTCTTTGGGTGTGCGTGTGGAGTGTGCAAGTCTTAGCCTATATAAGAGAACGGATATTGGTCGCGGTGCGTGATATTGAAGTGAGCCCGAGAGAGAGATGGACAGAGCGGATGTTCAGCGTGCAAGCGTGTTCAGGCCGGTCCCTGTAAGCATTTTATAAGCGGTAAGTGGTCGGTTCACGGGCCAAGCGCGTCATCGGCGAGCGAGGCGAGCGTCGTCCTCCTGTCCTCGTCTCCCTCGGGATTCGGTAGCGGTACGGTGCGGTGAGAGGGAGAGAGGGGAAGGTGGCGCTCTTGCGGCAGCAGGACGTGCGTGGTCACCAGGTGGTCTGTTCGGTCGGTCAGGTCGGCAGGAGATGACCCCAGGTTGGCCCAGGGTAGGCTGAGTATAATTCGGCGTACCCCTTTGCCCGATGGACGGCCATAGTTGCGCCAGGTGGTCGTATGTCGGGTGGACTTCACCGAGAGTTCCCGCGAGAGATGTCTAGGTTGTGAGGGAAGCTTACGAGAGGAAGGGTGGGCGTCAGACAGGTTGCCCTGGTTGACGCCACATCTTGCCTAGCGAATCGTAGCCGTAGTTGCTCCAGGCGGTCACGATTCGCCTCGGCCTCTAGGCACAGTGCGGATTCCCCAGGAGTCCGTCGGCTGTTGGTCCCAGTCGCTCTACCATAGGAGCTCCAGGTGGTAGAGAGACCAGTCAGCTCGTCGAGCGCAGGCATCCCGGTGTAGCCGGCTTGCCGCTCCCGGCGAACTGTGTCGTTCCGTGGCCGCGAGTCCTTTTAATGTCTCGCGGCTGATGGATTGGCGGGGCGCGCAAGCGCGCCGTCAATCCTCGCGAGAACGGGGGTAGTCGGCCCTCGCCTCGTGACGCGTCGATCGATGACGCGCGTGTTCCTTCTCTATATATATGTATATGACTATGTATGTAACGAGTAGAGGTACTGCTCGTTACCCCGTGCAGAAATCGCCAAATTTGTTCCATGTTCCAGACTTGGGCCAGGCTGGGCGCCCCTAGCCTGGATCTAGCTCGAATTTTGCAATGGCTAGAGCTTGGGCCCAGCTAGTGTCAAAGTTCCAAAAATTGACGACAGATGGCGTAGTACTATTCTCTTTGTTTACTTATTACTTTGGAGTTTCGAGTGTGAATCTTTACAAAGTGGCTAATTTGGTATAAATTAACATTCTTAAAGTATCTTGACAGGTAATTCGATTCATAATTTGAGCCAAACTGAACTTATAAATTTTGTGTGAGTGATTGAGAATAGTGGTGATGGCGCTGATGATGATGGTCGATGAACAAAATACAAATCATCATTGAAATTAAACTGCGATAAAAATGCCTAAAATAAAAAGCACTCTGAGAGTCAAGATTACATGTGACTTCTAACCTCGAATTGAGAAAACTTTTTCATCGAATTATCGAGTGTAAATATATTTTTGATGTATGTAATGATGTTTAAAACTTTAATTTACAAAACAAGCATAGCGGACGTAAATTGAAAAATTATTGTATATAGATGATGATGACGCAGATGATGAGGAAGAATCAGAACCCGGCGAGATAATCAATGAATACCTCAATTTGGAAATGTGGATCAGATCATTGGAGAAAATATTTTAAATCAGAATCTTGTAAGGGAAAATGAAAATTACCATGTCGCCGAAGTTGAGGTTACCACAGATTCTGGTACTAGTTTTAGAAATGATAACTGGCTGGGAATCGATAATAAACTAGGGCCAAGCCTGGGCCAAGCTGGGCGATCGAGCCTGGCAATATAACCTGGCCCTGGCCAGATTTGGCGTTTCATTCAAGCTTGGCCCAGGCTAGATCGCCAGGCCAGGGCCTAGTTTTGCCAAGCCTGGGCGCTGTTTGGGCCATGACCAAATTTCTACACGGGACATGTTATTAACAATGTCAGTATGGTTATTCCCATGGATGTTCCTAACATAATGTGATTTTTCTTCTTTGATGATGTTGTTTTTGTTAAAATTGTGTGAGTTGGTTTCCGATTTCTTCCAAGGGTTGCCCGTTTCGGAATTCTTTCCAAGTTTTTGTTGGTTGTATTTGCAATCCATTTTCTGTTATAGGTGAGTTTTTGGAAAAGTTAAACATTATAAAAGATATATTAGCTATATTTAAAATGAAAATTCTGGGTTATACATATATTCCTCTTTGTTTCTATTTATTGTTATTCCTATTAACGTGGTATTTTTGTTCTGGAAATACATCTACTTCCCAGTCGAAGTATTCCGGAATTTGAAATATATTCTCGTTTTGTTTTTTTATTAAGGCAATTAATGTTGATGAGTTCTGGTTGTATTGTTGAATATAGCCATGCTTGGAGGAAAGGTATTTGTGTCCAGAATGAGCTTTCTTGAAGAGTGATTCTCACGTCACATTTTTGGAGGCTTGTTATCGTTGGTTTGAGTAGCATAATGACTTTTTCTGTTGAGAAAAATCTCTGGTCGTCAGATGATAAGGCGACGTATGCTTGTTTCGATAGCATGTAGGTGGCTCCAGTGATGTTTGCAATTATATTTTGATATACTGGTTATGAGTGTATTTTATACATTTGATAAAAATTCTTTTGTAATAAAGCGAAGTCTATAGTCACCATTAATTTGTTAGAGTGGTAACCAACGTCCGATTTTCCTATAATAATTTGTTATCAGGGCTGCATGTGCGGTCCATTGCCTTATGTAATTTAGGCATAATAGGTTATTCATGCTCCTTCCTTGAGTTTTCATGTTTTTCATTGTTTTTTCTTAAAATCATTGCATTAGAATTATATCGTGAGTTGTTGTATCTAATTCTTTATGTATGTTTTGAATTTCTGCCTTTACTACATGGGTTTGTTTTCTTAATATCTGGCTTGAATTGTTTCGTTTATCGTACAATCTCTTAAACATTTCTGTATATTTTCCTCCGGCTTCTGAAGTTAAAAGTCCAGCAACTGGCCCTACTATGGACCATATGAAGCCTGACATTGGCACTCGGCGTTTCTGCATTGTGCTTGGCATGGAACTAGTTTCAGGCTTGTAATACTGTATTTCTGACAGTATTCTATTTAGCTTCTTGTTTTCGGTTTTGGTTCTGTTGATTTTAGTCAGCAGGATATCTAACTTGATTTCGATACGGCAGTCTTCCTGGGTTGATCTTTTCATCCAATTCTCATAATTATAGTTGATGTCTCGTATTAGATCCTTGGAGTGAAAATGTTGACTGAAATTTCCAATGTCCAGAAATATGACTATTCTCCAATAATTCTGAGTTAGTGGTATAGTTTCCAGCTTTTCATAAAATAGTCTGAGACTTCCTGGGATGATTGCAAGTAGGATGAATATTATCCATTTCCATTTGGTGTTCTTGGGGCAGAATTAAGCCACTCCATATGTTTCTGAACAATGAGAATTAGGTTAACAAAATTTATAATGATTAGTTTGTATTAAAATTGGTCTTTAAGAAAATGTTATGAAAGGAGGAGATAAGAAGTTTTTCAAAAAATCATATTTTATGACAAGGGTAGAAGGTATCAACTAAATTATTATTAGAAATTAATACATATGATGTGAAAAAAAGGGTTAAACAATCACCACAGGGTCCCACTGAGGGCAAGTGCCATCTTAAAAATGATAACAGCTCTCAGTGAAACCGCGGTAAATCACACTTATGGCCACGTCCCACAACCGTGAGATGGGTGGTCACAGGGCACGCTGAAATGACAGCTTTCTGCATCCATCTCGTAAGTGGTTTTGCATATTTTTGGTATGCGGGTATGGCTTTAAGGTTACGAAATAGTGATAGTTTCGCACCTCCGAGAGCACCTATTACAAGGATAATTACGTGTACCGAATATTTTGGGTACAGTCGTTGCAGCTCTCTTTTGAGGTCTTGATACCTCTCCTCTTTTTCTTTCTCCTTTGCAGTGATGTTGTATTCGGACGGAGCCGAGAATTCGATCACGAATATAGTTCGTTTCTCGAAGTCTTGGAGAACGATGTCAGGCCTCGAGTGTGCAACGGAGACTGCTGTCCGGAATTCTTAGTTCCAGAAAATTTGGCACTTCTCATTTTGGATCTAAAATTACGAAAATTTTAAAATGACAAAAGTTTCCAAAATATTCAAAAATTTCAAAATCACCGAAATTTCCAAAATAATCAGAAATTTTCAAATTTTTAAAAATTACTAGAGGAAATTCTCGAAATATCAAAAAACGTACCAAAGTCTTCATTCCGCTCGACTTGAAAGTAGAAATTTACCAAATATACAAAATTACAAAATAATACAAAAAAATTGTAAATACAAAGACAAATCAGACAAATAAAATTTTGTATTCGAAATGATAATTTTCCAAGCTGCAGAAGGGAAGGAAAGAGTTCTGACGCACCCTATCCATACAGAAAGTTTTTCTGGTAGAAACAGATGATTCAAATATTACGAATGAGCATAACGTCCTCAGTCTTCAATACCGTGTATTAATATTATAGATCAATCGATTTGCCGCGAATCAGGGATTCTTTTCTATTCTCGCATCAACTTGAAATTATAAGAATGAAAAAAGTTTAACTATAAAAAACCGATTTTTAGAATATTATTGAGTGCTAAAAAAAAGCAATAAATATTTTTAGAAATCCTTCGGTCAGTTTCAAGATATTAGTGGTGAACAAATTTCATCAATTTATCTGCAACCGTTTTCAAGTTATCGTGTTCTCAAAAAAGTGTGACATCCACAAACAATTCACACACACACGCAAATCCGGACAATTGCTTAGAACATTGTAGCAGACATTTTTAAATTGACATCGTATGTTATATTATTTAGTATTTTATAATATAATCCTCTTTAAATTATTTAGAATCAGGAATTTTATCATTTGAAAAATTCTATGTGTCGGCAATTTTATTTCCGAAATTTTCTATTATCGGGAAGTTTTCAATTGAGAAATATGATCAACTCAGGCCTTTTTGCGCGTTTTCACATGCCATTGAAAAAACAGCTATAAACAGTGCGAGCACGCGCCTGGGGCACTATTAAAATTGACAGTTATCAACAACTCTGTTTCTAAGCAAAGTACTTTTCGGAGACCTATGCAATGCTACTCCTGAAATCTACGTGAAGTCATACAATTGGTTTAACATGTCTTCGACTCTACACAAGATTTTGATACATGGATCTGCAATCATCAGTACAAGTGTACTGCCTGTGGGCATGCTTGCTGAAGAAGCATCAGAAGCTAGGAACAAGAGTTATAAGAATTTTCGAAAAAATCATAGCAGGAAATCTAGTCGTGAAGCAACATTGACGGACCTTTTTTATCGATCGATGGATTTCACTGATCCCAAAATATCTACTGTGAGTCTCATGAAATCGAAAACATCGAAGAAATCGAATAATTGAATGGTTTTCTCGAAGAAAATATTCCTATTATGAGTTTACTCGTTTCAAACTGTGTAATCAAAGTGTTATTGTGATGATAACGAAAAAAAGCGAAAAAAGTTATAATAAATAATAATTTTTTAGAATTAAATGCCATTTTTCCATTTTCAGTCTTCAATCACAATATCTCAATCTACCAGACCCAAATTATATGTGAAAAATAAACTGAAGAATGAGTAAAATGCATAATACCACTTGATTTCGAAATTTTTGATGAAAATAGCCGCCATTTTGGTTCAGCCATTGCAAAATTCACTATTTTGACATCAGATTCAGATTCAGCGACCTCGAAAACATGAAAGTATAGTGTCATATACAATTCGGTCGGAAATTCGAATTTTGGCCACTTTTTGTGGTTCCTGGCCCACTGTGCGCCCGTCCGAAAAAGTTGTTAGGAGGAGGTAACGAAAAATACAAATTTCATTCTGTGGAAACAAAATTTTTGAAAAAAAAGTCGAAAAAAAATTCGTTGGCAAAAAAATTATTAAAAAAAATGTTGGCATTTAAAATTATGTCATTGCCATATTTTTAATATTTCATATCCTAGGTCGAAAAAGAACTACCTTTTGACTGCAAATCAAAATTGAACAATTGAGAATTGATCACGGTGATCAAAATTAAAAGATTCGAACTTTTGAAAATAAAAATTTTGTTCGTTCAAAGTTATAAAAAACTGAACCGCAAATTAAAACACTCAAAGCGTAATACTTTTGAATTTTCACTTTTTAAATTAAAGCTTACAAAAATGTTAATGCAAACGCTCAGTAATTTTCGCGTATAAAAAGAAAGCTTTAAAAACTTTTCAATTGATAATTTTTTACCTTAAAGCCCTTAAACTGCAAAATTTTAATTTCTAACTTTTATACATTCTAAAGCCAATATATATATATATATCGATTCCTTTGGAATAGAACTGAAGGACCTATGAAATAGCCACCGAACGCGTCCTCGGGTTGCGAATAGATGGTCCCTGTACCAAGGGTTTCTGCTGAATATGGTTACAATAATTAATAAGCAATCGCAGACAATTGTCCAGGAATGGTCCCGAAGGAATAACCCCTAAGCGAAGGCGTAACAACCGTGCCGGAAGCTGAGTGGCACCTGGGTAAGGTGTCTTAAACGGTGAATCTGGGATACCGGGCGACCTCTCAGAGTACCAGCCTTATCCTTGCACGCGGGACTCTACAAGGATGGACGAACCCTTTCCCTAGCTGCTCGTTGGAACAACAATGAAACCACCAAAACACCAAAATGTTGTAGATGCGGTTCGAAACGATCGAACGCGCAGAGCACCCGACAATGGGTCGGCAAACAATGCCGATCATCCTAGAGATCGGGGTGCTGAAAATAATTTAGATGAAAACACGAAGACGAACCGGCGAAACGCCCACATTGAGTGGATGGATCAACTCAGGGATGACGTGCTAGACTGCTGCGATGCCAGCATTATCCCTGTTCGCGGAGGCTTTATGGCACGTATGCACACTCTCTGGTGCCAGAAACACCCACAGCTTCAGCACGTTTCGCATCAGTGTTTGCGAAATCAAGCCGACAACCTCCGGAAAAATAGATATGTACGCGGAGCGCTTCCCCAACCGGTGCTTTATCAAGCTGCAGACGAAGATAAGGAAGCGACATCGAGACCAACCGCAGAAAGCAGGCACATTCTAAGAGATGATCGCAATTTCATTACAAGAAGGGACATTAACATGCATGTTCCTCCTAAGTCCCAAGATCTGGCTAAAATGGATGCCTTCCTTCGTGGAGATATCTCGCAAGAGTCCGACCTCTGGACCATCAATTGCTCAGTTTATGGTGCTGCGAGAGCTTTGGCTGATTCAAATCGAAGGCTGAAACCCACGATGGATCAAAAGACCAAAAGACGCTTGCATCAACTGAACAAGAAGATTGGATGGGCAAGACAGAATGCGTTCCGTGTTCAATGTGTGATTGACTACATAACATCTGGTAGACCGTTTACGGAAAGGGTTCGAAAGTTCGCCCAAGAACTAAGAATCTTGAATCACACACTAAACAAGTCAAAGCTGCTGACAATCAAGCAGCATATTATTAACAAAATACGGCTGTTATCTGACGCAAGGAGGAGAATACAGAAGAGGGAGAGATGGATCAGGGAGAATCAACAGTTTCTCGCTGACCCATCGCGCCTCTTCAGCGATCTACCTGTTTCTGTCAAAAATCCACCCAAGCCCAAGGCGGTAGAGACTTTTTGGAGAGAGGTGTACAAGATCCCAAAAACACTAGAGATGAAAGAAGATACTGACAATATCATCCGCTTCAAGGATTTTTGAGACAACCTCATAAAATCTGAGGAGGAATGTCCATCAATCACTGCCGAAGAGGTGAAAAAAGCACTTAGAGGCACGAAGAACTTTTCCGCTGCTGGACCAGATTGTATCAAGAACTTTTGGTGGAAGAAGTTTACTTTTACACACCAACATTTGGCCCGCATATTCACCTCATATTTAAAGTCGGAGGCGCCCATTCCGCAGTGGCTGGTGTTAGGACGCACTATACTCCTGCCAAAAAAGGCAACTTGTCCAACCCAGAGAATTACAGGCCAACAACTTGTTTGAACACGCTGTATAAGATCTTTACAGCTATCCTCAACAACAGGATTGTTCGACGAATTGAGCCTGTATGGCGAGAGATGTACGAACAACGTGGCTCGAAAAAAGGTGTAGCAGGCTGTCGAGAAAACCTGCTAATTGACAGGTGTATCTGTAAAGACGCTGCAGCCCATCAGCGCGTCCTATCAATGGCCTGGATTGACTACCGGAAAGCTTTCGATTCAACCTCTCATAGACTTATCATCTGTCTGTTGAAAGGCTTGAAGGTACATCCACACATAGTGAAATGCATAGAGAGATTGATGTCTCTTTGGAAAACTAGATTAACTATCTCATCTAGAAATTATCTTCTGACAACGAACAACGTCACCTTCCAGAGGGGCTTCTTTCAAGGTGATACCATGAGCCCTTTGCCTCTGGTAAAAGCAAACTTCAAACTGCTGTAAATATCCTCAGGAACTGTACAGGAAAAATTGGGATGGACTTTGGTTTGGACAAGTATGTCAAAATTAATCTGAAGAAAGAAAAGATTACTGGCGTTCCCAAGGACCCTGAGCTTGTAGATATCAGTGTTATGAGACATCTTAATACTTAATACCTATACATACCTGGTCGTGCCTCAAAGCCGCATTCAGGACGTAACATCAGTGAAGGAGTCTTTTCGAAGCAGATACAAGCATCTTCTTCGAGAGCTTTGTTCTTCCAATCTGTCGGCGTTGAACAAGGTATCTGCGACTAACATGCTTGCCGTCCCGGTTCTGGTCTACTCGTTTGTGGTGGTTCAATGAACGAAGAACGAGCTTAAGGCCCTTGATGTCACCACACGTAACATCATGCATATGCATAAGAGCTTGCATATCAATTCATCAGTTCCGCGAATATACATCTCACGCCGTCAAGGCGGACGCTGACTTCTGAATCTCCAGTGTCTTCATAACCGAATTGTTCTAAGTACATCTTACATGGTTGCGAATGGCAGAGATCCTCTTCTTAAAATGGTCAGGAACCACGAGATGATTGGCGAAGGAGTTCCTTTACAAAGTCGCGGAGCAAGCGGCCGAGACCCTTGGCCTGAATTTTAACATCAGAAGTGAGGAAAGTGCATTACTGCATCTAGATTTTTCACTTCAAAAAGGCGAAGTAAAGAAAGGAGAGGTTGAGAAATTTGACCAAGAGCTACTTGACAAGAAAATGCACGGAAACTTTCACAAAAATGTAGAAAAACAGTCCTTGTCGAAGGAGCAAACTTTTGCATTCCTCAAATCATCAGGGCTTAGTTCAGGTACAGAGCGTGTCACGCACACGCTAAGTACCTAGAACACATAGTATCAGGGTGTCCGACCCACGCAGGAACGACATATATCTACAGGCACAATGCGGCCCTAATAGTGCTTCATCACCATCTTTGTCGCTCTTACGGTGTTTGTCGCGACCCTGCCTTGCCGAACGCTCCAAGGGAGATAGAGTCAATTGTCCGAAACGAGAAGTGACAAATTTTCTGGAACTACGATTTTCGGGCAGCAGTCTCCGTTGCGCACTCGAGGCCTGACATTGTTCTCCAAGACTTCGAGAAACGAACTATATTCGTGATCGAATTCTCGGCTTCGTCCGAATACAACATCACTGCAAAGGAGAAAGAAAAAGAGGAGAGGTATCAAGACCTTAAAAGAGACCTGCAACGATTGTACCCAAAATATTCGGTGCGAGTAATTATCCTTGTGATAGGTGCTCTTGGAGGTGCGAAACTATCACTGGTTTGTAACCTTAAAGCCATACCCGCGTGCCAAAAATATGCCAAAGCACTTGCGAGATGGATGCAGAAAGCTGTTATCCTAGGGTCGCTTCGTGTCCTCAAGACACACGAGGGTTTCGCCGGTCTGTCGTTGTGATTTCGTCGTGCCCTGTGACCACCCATCTCACGGTTGTGAGACGTGGCCATAGATGTGATTCACCGCGGTTCTACTGGGGGCTATTGACATTTTCTAGATGGCGGTTGCTCTTAGTGGACCCTGCGGTGGTTGTTTAACTCTTTTTTTTTTCTATATATATATATATATATATATATATATATATATATATATATATATTTATATATAAAGAAATTCACGCTATCATTTTGAATGCTGCGAATTATAGAATAAATAAAAAAATTTATGAATTTTCCAAATGTTGTCCTTTTAAGCAATTTAACGCTAGAAACGTTCATTAATACGATGGAATTAATTTGGAAATCTTTTTAAATATTTGCTTGAACATTTTTTTGAAAAAATAATTCTAAAATTTTCCAGGAATCTAATTATAATTTTATTATCGTGGAACTCGAACTTTCCGAAAAATTCTTGGAAAATCTTGCAAAAGTAAAAAATTAACTTAAAATCATCCAGATTCTTTATTGAAAATTTCACAAATCTTATTAAATATTCTTTCAACATTGATTTAAAAAAAATAGCTTTTGTTTTTCTAGAAATGTTAATACAAAAAGTTTTTATTTATTAAAACCTCTCGAAATGCTTAAAAACTTATAAATATTGTGTTCGACATCTTCAAAAATCTACACTGTGTTTTTAATGTTTTTAAATCTTTTCACGTTTTAGAT
>CAKNYM010048597.1:21663-51403 GCA_932195095.1 Andricus curvator
ATCTACACTGTGTTTTTAATGTTTTTAAATCTTTTCACGTTTTAGATCATTTTTGAATCTTTTCAAAACGTCTAAATATATATTAATCTGTCTTGATTATTTTCCAAATCAATAATTGTTCAATTGTTATTTTTTATTCAAACAAAATTTTAAATCATTTCAAATATGCTCTTAAAATTAATTTTTCAAAATAAAAACTCATTTTTAATTTTCCCAGCAAAGTTAGGAAATTTTGTTCATTGTTTCAAAACCTTTGAAGATCAATAGAAAGCTTCAAAATTTTATTTTGAAATCTTCTTAATCTAAATTTAGTTTCTTATATTCTCAAAACCAAGCTCAAAACTGGTAAATATCTCTTAAACTAACTCAAATTTTTTCCAAATTGATAATTGTTTAATTATTATTCACGCATCAAAATTCAATAATTCGCTCACATATCAAAATTTTATTAATTAGAACAATTAAAATTGTAACGTACAAAGTTTCAATTTAACACTCTGAAATATTAACTATTCAAGGCTTTCCATGTCTAATAATTCAGTTTACAATTGTTTAGTTACTAATATTTGATTTAAAATTGCTCATTTTAAATGAAAAGTAAAATATTGCTAAAATTTCCAATTATTTTTAAATTAAGAATAGTTCATGAAGTTTCAATCGGACCTTTACATTTGTTTAACCACGGAGGCTTGCAAATTGAAAAATTGAGGCGTCCTATAAAGTTAATTGTTGTTCAATTTTCAATAATCGAACTACAGTTCAGTGTGATTGATTGTAATAAATAGCAAAAGTTCTTGGTAAGAATATACAACATAATTTTAAGTACAGTTTTTCAATATTTCAACTTTAATAATAAAATAGACTTTTGTGTGTCAGAAAAGAACCTAAAAGATCTTAAAGACATTTTTTTATTTTACAGGATCTTATAAAATATCAGGAAAAATTCAAGTCTTTTTAAGAGATAATTAGGACTTTCAGAAGTTTGGAAGAAATCAAAAACTATTTGATTCGGAAATGCTACTAAGTTTTAAAACATTTTTAATCAACTGACTCGAATTTTTCTTAAAATTTTGAGAAATCATTGTAAATGTAAAAAAAATCCCTTAACATCTTCCAAATTCTCCCAGAAATTGAAAGAAAATTGGTTTACTTTTTTGAAACCTTTCAAAATTATTCTAAAGCTTCTGAAGCTTTTGCCTAAAATCTTCAAATATCTACATTTTGTAAAATCTTTCAAAGTTTAAAATTTGTTTTGCAACACCCACCTCAAAAATTGACGTTTCCATGCTTCTAAATGGTGCCTAAAGGACCTTATTTGAGCAGAATGTGTGCCCAACAATTTTCGCGCATGCGCAGTTTAAAGATGGCTTACTTTAGGCACTGGTAAAAAAGCTGCGCATGCGCACTTTCGAGTGTCTAAAGTACCTCATCTCGAAAGTGCGCATGCGCAGCTTTTCTACCAGTGCCTAAAGTAAGCCATCTTCAAACTGCGCATGCGCGAAAATTGTTTGGCACACAGTCTGCTCAAATAAGGTCCTTTAGGCACCATTTAGAAGAAGTAGATTTTTGAAGATGTCGAACACAATATTTATAAGTTTTTAAGCATTTCGAGAGGTTTTAATAAATAAAAACTTTTTGTATTAACATTTCTAGAAAAACGGAAATGGCCCGAAAATAAGGTATTAGTGCTTTTGTAACTGTTTATGAAACATTGAATAAAATTTTCTAAATTTATATTAACAATGTCTGTGAACACATATCTTAATCTACTGTTTTCTCAAACACATATTTCGATTTGTTATAAATTTATTATCAAAACAATTTTTCAATTGTTTAGATTCGTCAATCATCCAACTCAGGAATTTTTATTTGTAATTGTAATTGTAATTTATTGAAAAAGTCCCTAGGGCTAAATAGCCCTCTAAGGAACAAAATATACATCATAATATTCTTAAAACTAGGATCGTGGCACAGTAACTGAACATGTGTATTTAACAGTAAATTAATACTATCAATTAATATTAAACATAGGCCGTTAGAATCAAAATGTTATAGGTTGAAGTACATAGTAGTGTTGTAATTATACGATATGTGCTTAATAAATTCAGAAAATACATTAGTACTGAAAGGTCAACATAATACTAAATTTATTACCAATGGGTAATTTCAAGTAAATTATTTGAATCATTGAATAAATACTTGAAAAATTCAATTTTAAAATGATAATAAGAGGGCGCTTCCCTGATAATTAGTGGTATTCTATTCCATAGACGTGCCCCTCTAACCATAAACGATCTTTGGAGTTTACATGTTCTGTGCTTTGGTATTTTTAAAGCTAAGTTCCTCTCACGGAGTCTGGCATGATTGGGATGATTTTTATCAACAAAAGTAAAATATTCACGTAAATACTGAGGAGCTTCATTTCTAGATATTGTAAAGAGCAAATTGCCCATATAAAATTGTCTTCTTTTAGCCACGGGCAAAAACCCAGCTCTCTCCCGATAGAGAGTAATGTGTTCACTTTTTGGTAAATTGTATATAAAACGGATACATGCATTTAGTGCCCGTTCTAGCTTTCCATTCAGTTCGTCCGTTATATCATCATAAGCAATACATCCGTAATCGAAGAACGGTAGAATTAAACTCTTAACTAGTAGAATCCTAGTTGAGGTAGGTAAGGACTCTTTGTTTTTATTTAATTGCTGTAGAATTCTGTAAGTGTTCCGAGAAATAGCCATTACATGCTCTTTCCAAGACAGAGTACGGTTGAGCAAGTATCCTAAATCCTTGACCGATTCTTGAAAAACAATAGTAACATTACCAACCCTTAAAGGAGGGAGGTGAGCGAGTGCATCCACAGAGGGAGAAGCCGAAGGCCCAATAATAATAGCGTTAGTTTTAGCTGGATTTAAAGCAAGACCGTTATTTTCAGCCCAAAGCACCACCCGATCTATGTCCTCTTGGATTTGACTGAGAAGTCTATTCAATTCTGCAGCAGGTCCGGAAAGGTACAATTTGAAGTCATCGGCGTATTTAAGATACTTACAAAATTTTAGATCACTTCCAAGATCAGAGGTATACAAGTTAAAAAGCGTAGGTGCAAGTGTGGACCCCTGCGGAACTCCACTCTTAACTTCCACCCATTCAGACATATCATCATTACTAGTCTTTACACTTTGTGAACGATTACTTAAATAGGAGGCAAACCACTTTATTACTGAATTGGACATTTTGAAAGATTTGAGTTTTTGTAAAAGTAAACTGTGGTTCACTGTGTCAAAAGCCTTTGAAAAATCAAAAAGTACCACAACCGTAATCTCTTTTTTATCGATCGCCAGCTTAACATCAGTAGTGATTTTTAGGGACGCTGTGAGTGTACTATGTTTGGCTCTGAAGCCCGATTGCATAGGGTCTAATAATTTATTATTATCTAGAAAATTTGTTAGTTGTCTGTGCACCATCCGTTCAAGTGGCTTTGATAACACATTAAGGATAGAAATTGGCCGGAAGTCTTTAGTGGTAGTAGGACTGGTGATTTTAGGTATCGGTTGTATTAGTGCCTTTTTCCATATATTTGGAAAAATACCACTTTGTAAAGATGCATTATAAATCTCCAATAATATTGGGAAGATAACTGGAAGAGCTAACCGGATCATTTTTATCGATATTCCATCCATACCGATCGCATTAGAATTAACTTCCATTACTTCCTTGAGGAAAGTCTCAGGAGTAATATCAGAAAAAAAGAAATCATGTTCATCAAAAGTTTGCAGAGGTAAATTGGAAGAGGTAATTGGAAGTTGTGTCACAATAGGTTTCAACATGAATGTATTAAGGAATTCACTAGCCGAGAAATTTTGATCAGGACATTCCTGTTTAGGTTGAATTAAACGCAAGCGCCTGAGAAGATGAAAAATATTTTCTTTTTTGTTTTTATTTCTGATTGCGTTAAAGTTAAATTGGTTGTGAGAGTCCCTAATTTTCGTCTGCACAAGATTCCGAAGCTTGCGAAATTCCGCTTGTATACTACTATTCCTGGTTCTTCTTGCTAATCTACGTTTTGTGTCCCTTTTTCTCATCAATTCTCTTATTTCCGTAGTAATCCATGGGGCCGTTTCCCTTCGAGAACGTGGTACATATAAAGGCGCGAATTCGTTAAATGCATGAGTCAAAATGGTAATTAGACCGTTTACCTTTGTATTCACGTCACGAACTGAGGATAAATTTGCCCAATCGTATGATATTAAATGATCCTGAAATTCTTGTTCATTGATTAGTGTAAGATTTCGAGTCAGTGTAGGAGTAGGTTTAGGAGGGAGATTACTGGACATTTGGTACTCAACGTTGATAAGATCATGATTAGATAAGAATGGAATTGCATGCTGTGAATAGGATAGTACTTTTTCAAGGTCATCTACAATAATTAAGTCTATGCGTGTACTAGTAAAATTAGAGTGATGAGTGGAATCATGTGGCACTGTAGAAAGTCCCGCGGAGTAAATTACAGATTTCAAATGTTTAGTCAGATTAGTATTCGAATTCAAATTTGTGTTCAAATCTCCAGTAAGTATTATGCTATTATAATTAGGAGTAAGTGTAAATATTTCTGATTCAAGTTCTTTACTATAGTTAGCGTTAGGAGGTTTATAAATAACCCCAATTAGCAAACAATCCCTCCCGAAATACACCTCAACAAACAGAAAGTCAGCGACAGGATAATTAGCCTGTGGACTCACTCTTACTACTGAACCCCTAAGACTTTCATGTATATAAAGGCAAACCCCGCCCCCCTTCTCTCCTCTCTGTCCCTACGAAAGAGCATGTAACCCTCCAAAAACATTGCACTCGAAGGGATATCAGGCTTAAGCCAAGTTTCAGACACTGCGATGATATGGTATGCACACGTACTAAAATAGTATTTAAACTCAAGGAAATGTGCCAAGAGAGACTGAGCATTAACGTGGCAAAATCTTAACTTGTCCATGAGATGAATGAACAGTTCAAATCCCGATATATGTTATTATGTTCCAGAATACGAAGCTCGTAGTAAAGTATAGAGTTACAGTAAAAGATAATAATCAAAACAAGCCAGACTACTCGAAAGAGGACATATATATACCGAAAATCTGTAGTACATGTTGTGTGAGAAGCCATACCGTAAATATGCAAAGATGAAATAAAATAAAAGATACACGCATAAACGAGATATACCTCTTGATAAAAAATAAAACATTTCTTTCCGCATGACCCAATAGTAAATTGTAGTAAATACCTCCATGTAGCAATTGGATTTACCACTAACCAGAATATGCCAAACAGAGTACGCATAAGTAGGAATGAATAGAAAAAGGTAGAATCCAAGAACGAGAAGTAAGGAACTAAAATAAAATTCTTTGAAACAGGATATATACTTAGAATGACGATATTGTTCTTATAGATGATCCTACGTCCATACAGTGATTGCTAGCGAAATCCATCAAGATCCTGAAGATGAGAAAGTATAATTCTCTGCGAACCTTCCTCCTTACGGCAGAAGATTTTTCCACCAGAGATCCATAGGAACTTTATCTTCTTAGCTCATTTCAAGTTTAATGCCTCCTTATATATAAGACCATTGTATTTTGTTAAGGTTTCTCTAATGTAGAGGATGCATTCCTCCCCACCGGTCCAGCCAATATTTTTTGTAGAAAAATCTCGCTTCTTCTTTCGTTTCTCAATAAGACGAAAACAAGTCTCTTGCTGACTAAATTTTGCAATTATAATCGGAGTTCGGGACTGACCTGAAGCATTCAAATCATAGGGTCGTGTTCTAAAAATAGAAATGAGACCCTCTTTGGAGTAAGGGACCTCCAAAGCGGCCGCAATTTCACTCATAACAACTGGAAGGTCCTCCCCCTGTTTGAAAGGCAAACCATGGATTTCTACAATATTAGCTAGAGAAGACTGCTCCAATAAGTTGCACTTGTGCTCCAAGTGCGCCACCTGGGAAGTCAATTTACTTTCGCGAACTGAAAGTTTTTTTGTCACTTCTTGAAGCTCAAGAATTTCCGTCACATTTGTCGCAACAGTCGTTTCAACCGTAGTTATGCGCCGAGAATTTTGAATGATATTATCCTTCATGCTATTGATTGAGGTATCTAATTTACTCTGAAACCTTTCAAATAAAGCAGTCATATGCTTAAGTGACGCCTCTTGCACTTCAGTTACCGATTTTATTATGGCCTCACTGACCCCAGGATCCAGAGATGTCATGGGCGACCCTGACTTGGTGACGACATCGGTAGCACACTCCGTTGTCCCCAATGTAGAAGAATTTTTTCTTTCTCGTCGAGCAATTTCGTTTGACGCCAAAGTTGAACACGCACAGCAAAACCACTTCTTTAGACCCTTTTTTACCTTATCTTCTTCCTTCACGCATCCACTGTGCACTAAAATGCTACATTTTCCGCATGATAATAGTCCAGGGGCCCCTCTAGTGATTGCACCACTGCAGATGCCACACGCCACCATGATAGTGGGCGTCTGTTCAAAACTCACGCGGACAAAAAGTTCACAAATTCCGGTTTTCTGACAGAAACCGTTCACACCGTTTAGAAAATCCAAAACACAACTGCTTCTAGTTCATTTAAAACAACAAATTTATACAAAATTCGCCCGTGTATAAAAACTGTTAAGCAAAAATACCGGAGCCCATTAAACCACGTCTCTAGTCACGACCAGTGCCGTATGATGATGTCCTCAACATTATGCATAAGGGAATTTTTATGTTTTAAACATTCTCTTTTTTGGACATTTTTCAGGAGCGAAAAATAAACGAATTAATAATTAACAAAATGAATCGAATTCCCGAAAAAGCAACTATTCAGAATTATTAATTACCGGATTTAAAACTTCCCGATAATAGAAAATTTATTCACAGCCGAATTCTTAATTTTGGTAATTTTTAAATTCCAGTAATTTCGGAAATGTTGTTAATTTTGGAAATTCGGGTAATATTGGAAATTTTAGTAATTTTGGAAATTTCCGTAATTTTTCAAATTTCCGTAATTTCGGAAATGTTTAGTGAATGTGGAAATCCTGGTAACATAGATGATTTTTGACATTCTTATATATTTTTGGAAATTTTAGTAATTTTGCAAATTTTGGTAATTGTAAATCTTTGATAATTTGGGAAATTTTTAAAACTATTGAAACTTTCTGGTATTTTTGGAATTTTTTTTTTTTTCAATTTCACCTAGTATTTTTTTCAATTTCTGAAAATTTTTTAAATATCGATAATATAGCAAATTTTTGTATACCTAAAATCTTCGAAGATCTTTTTGAATTTTCTATAGAAAGATAAGGGAATTAAGAAAATGTCGATGAAATACAGAACATTCATTAAATTCGGCATGAATTTAAGAAAAAAAAAATAAAAAGAATCCGAAAAAATTGATGAAAATAATATGACACCAAAGTATATTCAAATGAATGCATGGTGAATTTAAAATTATTCAAGAGAAGGCAACAAAATTTGTTGAATCCAAAAAAATTTCATTGAATGAAAAGTCATTGTTTCAGAGAAATGGTTTGTTGCAATGAGAATTTCTGAATTATTTTTTGAATTTGAAATAACAAAAATCTAAAAAATGTTCCTCAATGCAGAAGAACAATACATGAGAAAAATTCTCATCACAAAAGCAATAATTAAGAGAACTACTATGTACATTTCCAGAAAAAAGGTTGAATTAAGATATTCTTTGATAATGATTATCCTTTTTTCAATGTAAACAATAAGTACAAAAAATAAATTATGCATTGAAAAATGTATTACTTAAAAAAAATTGCTGTATTCAAAATTATAATAATTTAAAACAATTTTGTTCATTTTTTTAAATTTTTGGGAATTTCCTTTTGTCGATTATTTTATAATGTCGCACAGTTTCTGTTTTCAATATTTTTTTTCGGAAATTTTACAGAGCCGAAATGTTATTTTTCGGGATTTTTTCATTGTCCCATAAAACTTATAATTAATTTAAAAATAATAAACAATACATTTATTAGATGAATGCATTTTTTACTTAATGTATCAGTCCATATTTGATTATTTATGTATTTCATTAACAAAAATATTCAATACGGAAACTGTTCGTTCCAGATTCTGGAAGTTCTTTCATTTTACAGGAGCCTAGTAAATATTAGGAAGAATTCGAGTCTTTTCAAAAGATATTTAGGACTCTTAGAAGTTTGGAAGTAATCAAAAACTATTTGATAAATTTTCGGAAGTGCTACTAAGTTTTTGAATATTTTTAATATATTTAAAACCTCCTAAGTTCCTTAAAATATTTTCAACTGACTCGAATTTTTCCTAAAATTTTGAAAAATCATTAAGAATGTAAAAAAAGGTTGCCTTAAAATCTTTGAAGATTATTCAAATTTTTTATTAATTTCTTTTGAACATTGGAAGAAAAAAAAATTTTGCCTTAAAATCGTACAGATTCTTCTTTGACAATTTTAGGAATTCTTTGAAATGTTTTAAAACCTTTTTAAACATTCTCTTTATATTAATATTTCAAAATGAAAGATCATTTTAATTCTTCTTAGAAACCTAATCTCTCAAACTGACTCAAATTTTTTCTGAAATCATCTGACATGGCAAATTTGCAACATGGCCAATTTACGAATTTCAATTTGTCGTGATATTTATAATTTAGAGAATTTTATGTTTTGAAAATTTTATTTTTTGGGAATTTTTCAGGGCCAGGGATTAGTAAAGTTCATAATTGATTAAATTAATTAAATTCCCGAAAAAGCATCAACGCAAAAAATAATATTTCCGGCATTATAAGATTTTAGAATTGCGTAATTCAAGATAAATAAAATTTCGCTAAGTTGATTATATTACCTAATTGAAAAGTTCCCGATAATAGAAAATTTCGGAAATAAAATTGCCGACACATCGAAATTTTCAAATGTTAAAATTCCTGATTGAGAACAATTAAAAGAGGATTAAATTGCAGAATAAAAAATAATAAATAACATATTATACGATGTTTTTCGTCATACAGCCGAACTGTTATTTTGGTAGTTTTGGAAATTTCAGTAATTTTTGAAACTTTTATTGAATTCAGAAATTGTGTCAGCATCAATATATTTTGACATTCTTGTAGTTTTATAGGAATTTTAGTAATTTTAGAAATTTCTGATAATTTTTGGAAACACTGAAAAATTTTGATAATTTTTGTAATTTTTAAAATTTCATTTAGTATTTTTTGAAATTCCTAAAAATGTTGGAAATATCGGTAATTTATCAAATTTTTGAAATTTTTTAAAAATCGTGATTTTTGATGTATCTAAAATCGTCAAAGATCTTTTTGAATTTTCTCAATAAACCTAGGAAAATATTATATATATATAATCTTAAAAACGAATAAACTCAATCTTAAATAAACACGAAGGTCTCAAGAATAAAATAATGTTCAAAGAATTATATATTTAAAATTTTTTTTATTTTATCCTTCTGTTATATTTTTGTATAAATTAATCACCTGGAAAAATAACAATGTTTGAGAATATTATTTTTACAGTTTTCAATTTATCATTGCAAGACGGTTAGAGAGCCCACGACATTTAAAATGGATTGTTATTAATGTGAATAAAGTGAGGTTGAAAAAATGAACTTATTAAATAAACCTGGTGTTTTTTTCCATTTGGAAGCTTCCAGAGCCTTGTGAATATATCATGTTTTTGGAGGTCTTGTGACCTGCTTTCATGTAATTCATATAGTTTTGAATTTTTAAAAACATCAATTAAAGAAAATTAAATACAACTAAAGGAGAAAAAAAAATAATTTAGGGTATCACCGGGCTTAGAATACGAAAATTAAAAATTGCATCACAATAATGATCAAAGATTCCTGTCGTAATTTAAAATGTATACTGTTAGCAAAATGATTCAATATAAATAATTAGAATTCCATGTGAATTTATAGGAATTCAGGATTAATTCATGAGAATTTAGGGTAAATTTAATGAAATTCATAAGAACTTCAGTAAATTAAACGGAGTTTGAAAAATCAAAAAATTTTCATTAAATTGAGTAAAATAGGAGTGAAAAAAATAATGATAAAATGCAAGTGGATTTAAAGGAAGATAAGAAAATTGAGAAAATTTCAATGAAATATATAACAATTCACAGTGAATTTCTTCAAAATTCAAGTGAATTAAAAACAATACAACAAATATTAATAAAATTCCCGCGACAGAAAATATTCCAAATATAATAATTCCAGAAATAAAATTTTCGACACTGAAAAATTTTTGAATCATAAAATTCCCGAATATGAATAATTAAAAAATCATTGAATGAAGCATTGTAGAAGAAACAATTCAAATAGTTTTTGATACTGAATGAGATAGTGATCTCAAAATAATACATTGTTTTCGACATATCATGTTTTGAAACAATAATTAAAAAATAATTTGTAAGCAAATTTTTGTTCAAATTAATTTCCAATTTTAACGTAGTAATAATTTTTTCAACCTTTTCACATTGATATTTGTAGAAATTACTACCATTTCATGAAAAAAAAATATATATTTTCTCATTTTTTTTTTCAGATTTTCAACAATAAAATCTACCATCCTACTATGGTATTATATGTCGAAAAGAAGAAACAACCTTTTCCTAGGAAATGATACATTTTTAAATAATTTTTAATGATTTTTCAATGATTTCTGCCATTAAAGATTTATTTTCAAAAATTGGATATACTTAGATCGTTGGAAATCCATCCAGAGTGATATAAAAAAGTCCGGAAAAAAATTAAATTAATTAAATACACAATTTTGATATGTTTAACATCGTTCTCATAAATATTTCTTTCCAAGATTTGTCATTTCATCCTTACTATAATTAATATTTTCAATCTAAATTTAAAACTAAACTATTTACTGGAGCGAAGTAAAAATGCTAAAATTAATCGAATATTTTGAACTGAGGGATAACAATTTGTGGTTCGGCATCCAAAACAAGTGAAGAAAAAAATTTGAAATCGGTTAATATCTTCTGTTCGCTTTCTTAAATTTAGAATTAAAATGTTTATAACGTTCGGAAATCGTAAAAAAGATATGAAATCCCAAAAATCCTAATTCACGACAAACATTTATTTCCGAAAAAGCAAAATAAAGAAATGTTTCTTTGGTTCAAGCTGAATAAATTTCAGTTTCGACATATTCAACTTTTTTTAAAATGTGTGCATATGACTCAATCCAAAAAAACATGTTTTTACACATTTTCAAAAAAATTGTAACTGAGCAAGAAATTTATTTTTAACTTTCGCAATTTTAAATTCTCAACGAGTAAGATAAATTTTGAACAAAATAGTTGAATTGTTGAATTAAGAACATCAGTTTTTAAACAAAAATCGAATAGTTATATTTTCGTTTCAAAAAATTAATTTTCAATTGAAAAAACTGAATTTTCTCTCAAATTGTTGAATTTTGAAGCCTTAATGAAGAATTTTCTAAAATGCAGTTGATTTTTCAACACGAAAATATGAATTAATAATCAAAAAGTTAATTTTCAACCAAACATTACAATTTATAGTTTAAAACCCTACTATTTAACAAACAAGAAAAAACTTTAACTAGACTGATGAATTTTTAACTAAGAAATGAATTTTTAACAAATTAGTTCAAAATTCCACCAATTAGTTGAATTCTCCACCAAACTATTGAACTTTCCAGAGAAAATTCAAATTTTCTACAAAACAGTTGAATCTTTAATCCGGAAACACGAATTTTCAACAAGAGTTGAGTTTTCAACCAAAAATGATTTTTTGGCCAATAAAGAAAAAAAAATGTATTCAAAATGTCGAATTTTAAAGCGAGAAGATTATTTTTCTACAAAAAAGGACGACTTTTTAACAGATTACATAAATTTTTAACCAAATATTTGAATTTTCAAAATAAAAAAGATCAACTTTGAACCAAAAATAGAATTGATACATTTTTATTTCATGAAACTAATTTGCAAATAAAAAAACCAATTTTCTACCAAATTATTGAATTTTCGTGCCAAAAAAAGTACTTTCTACAATACTGTCAAATTTTCAACTCAAAAATATAAGCTTTCAATACAAAAAATAATTTTCAATCAAAAATTCCAATTTTCAGTTTAAAAAAATGAATTTTTAACAAAGAAGTTTGATTTTCAACCAAAAAGACAGCTTTTCAACAAAATAAATATATTTTCAACCAAATAGTTACATTTTTAACCAACTTTCTGCCAAAAAATATAACTTTTGAACGAAATTTGAAAAAGCAACCAAATAGTTGAATTTCCGACTAAAAAAGATCAATTTTCAAACACAAATGGAATAGTTCAATTGTGAGTTAAAAAAATTAATTTTCAACAAAAAAAAAGTTTCAACAATAGATAAATTTTCAAGCAAAGATTTAAAAACATTAAAAATTGCTCAAGTTAGAACATTTAAAATTGCAGTTGATGAGTTTGGAATATACATACATACATTGATTAGCAGTTCGAACTCGAAAGTTCATTGCCTCACTACCCGATTCGGGTAGTGTTTCTAGGTGGATATTTACTACCAATGTGGGCCCACCACACCCACGACGGGCCAACAGCACGCAGTATTCCTGAACGGTCACCCATCCAAGTACTAACCGCGCCCAACACTGCTTAACTTCAGTGATCTTACGAGAACTGGTGTTTCCAGCGTGGTATCGCCGTTGGTTAAATTTTCAAGTAAAAATTAAAAAAAATTAAAAATTGCTCAAGTTAGAACATTTAAAATTGCAGTTGATGAGTTTGGAATATTCCATTTTTTAATTAGGTATTTAACTTTGTACATTTTAACTAAAATGAATTAATCTTCTAATACTTATTAAAAAAATACTATATATTTTGTAACTGTTCCAATTTTATATTGGATAATAACTTCTGTCTCCAGTTTTCAAATTTTCAACATGCTTTAAAATGTTTCATCTTCAATTTTAATGGTCTGCACTTGGAACGTGTACCTTATTTATTCATAAATAATTTATTTAAGTGCTATAATTTCTTTAATTATTATTCAATAATGGGTACAATTTCAAATATCGTATATTTAAAGAGAAAAGGGGAAAATGGGAAGGTTTTTGAGAATAGGGGAAAAAAGGGGAAGGTTTTTGAGAAAAGGGGGGAAAAGGGAAATTTCAAGAAAAAAGGGGAAACTAAAAAAAACAGGGGAAGACTGTGCACCCTGATATTAATTTCTCTGAACCGAATATTTTTTGTTTGTTTTAAACAGTTTTCATTCTACTTCAGCATTCCCATATCTCATGAGAAAAATTTTATTTGTACAAAAATTTAAATTTAAATCACTATTCAACGTTTGTCTCATCTTAAAATAGTGATTTCGATTTGGATTTGATACATTATTACGATGTTTAAACTATTTTTTATGTATATAACAGTTATGTAAATGAATGTTGCGTTTTAAATAAAGTGAGATGATGATCAAATAAAATCGAAATTCTATAACTTTCATTCGAAACCATTTTTTCAAGCCTTAATTTTCAATAATACAAAATATGTACTCTTTAAAAATTGTAATTTAATTCATTTTATAATAATACATATAAATTACTAATAATATATTTGCTGTGTGAGTTAATACTTCTAAGCAAAATATTTTTCCCAAGCACGTTATAAAATATTAGAAATCATCAGTAAGAGATTAATTAAAAAAATGTTAAGTAAACATTCATTATAATTTCTTAGCTGGCCACGTTTTTCCCAGAGAAACCGCTTGACCGAGAGTTTGTCAGCAAAATCTAAGCGGTTCCGTAGCTCACTTGACTAATGCTTGCGCTAGATTTAGGTTTTAGGACAGGTTTTAGGTAGTTAGGTAGGGTTCGATTCCCCAGCGGGGATGATTTTTCAAACCGTTTGAGCGTGCGATCATATGTGTAAGTCTCTGTGCGTGCAATTGTGTAAGAATAATCGTAAATTAAGTGTAGTAATCATATATAAAATCATTTTTTCCATTTCAAATCGATCGACATTTTACGTCATTTTTGGTGTGGAAAGTTTCGAGCTAATCTATTTATAAATCGTGTATAGAATGCGTGCAATGTATATATACATATACATATATGCGTTACAATGCGAAATCGGCAAAGTTACTCTTAACAGAAGTAAGGCATACTACACGAAATAGTAACTCTTATTCTCGCTGAGTGTTGACGGTTACCAAGTGGTGCAGCGCATCCTACTATTTGAAATTGTTCATCCTACTCTTTTAAGAAGTCAGTTCAAATAACCTGAATGCGAAATAGTAATTTTAACAAAATTCACCGACGAAAAGCTGCGGTTCAATTTAAAATAGTTAGAGCTGCTGGTTCACAGCGAGTTTTTTTAACGATCCACTTTTTTCCGTGTTAACAAAAATATTCAATACGGAAACTGTTTGCTGCAGATTCTCTTGATGCAAGGTAATTCAGTATCGACGATAACACATTTTCGTGTATAAACACCTCATTTTTGAAAACAACATATTTTTCGAAAACGAAGGTGACATTATTTCTTATGGCCCACTTTCCTCTTTTTGTTATTTTTTATCACTTCAAATCATTCGACAGTTTTAATTACTATAATGATTAATATATTAGAAACATATGTTTATAGTTTCAATATTATAATAATATGATAATCATAGTATCTATTAAAATTCCTTCTCATAATCAAGAATTTTTTGGAAATTTTAAAAAACGATTCTTCTTAGTAGCCAAAAAAGATGAATTTTCAATCGAAAATTGAATATTAAAATTTTCAGCTAAAAAAAATATAATTTCGAACTAAAATGATGAATCTTCAACTTTTCGGGACGAATAGACGCAGCCTAATTGCTAAACAAATAGTTCAATATTTAACTAACAGATATCAATTCACGACAAAACTTAGACAGAAAAATTTCCAGGTAATAAATTATTTAAAAAAAAAAGAACTTTTAATCAAAGAAATGAATCTTGAACTAAATTAGTGAATCTTCAGTTGAATTTTAAACTTGTTGAATTCATGTTTTTGGACGAGAATTAATATCTTTAATTTGAAAGTTGACTATTTTGATGCAATTTTTCTTTGTTTGAAAATTAAACTTCTTGTGAATATTATCTTTTTTGCTGGAATTTCAACTATTTTGTCAGAAATTAATTTTTTCGAATTGCGTAAAATTTCAGGCGAAATGTTGAACTTTTACAAATTAATTAAATTTTAAACCAAAAAAGATGCACTCTGAATTAAAAATAAAATAGTAGACTTTTGAACCAAAAATAGATGGATTATCTTACAGGTTTTATGAATTCAGTTCGAATATTTTATTTTAAACTAAACGAATGGTATCAAACAATAATTTCTTCAATAAAGAGAAAGAAAACAGTGTCACAAGAAAACAAAGTTGAAAAAAATTTTTTTTTAATTTAAACATAATTATTCTCTGGTTGTAAATGCAATGCTTTCTCCAATCCTTTCAATCACACGGAGAGACTTTTGGTATTAATATTTCTTTTATCGCATATTCATAATTGAAATAAAATATACGAATTTAGGGATAATCGAGGTACGGTTAGAAAAAGTCGAATAGTCACTATGAAAATGCATACTAATATTTCTGATTGGAATAAATCGTAAGAATATTAGACTCTTACACACACAAAATTACAGTATTTCTAAGTCTCTGTATTACATTTTGTAATGGATTCGAATAACGAAAATTGGTATAGTGCTTTGAAAGAAGCGAAACAAAGGCTTTACAATCTTTCTAAACCACTATACGAAAAATGGGGGTCACGTGATCTTGTGTTTCACGCTGGCGCATGGCAAAAAGAAAGACGGGCGGAAGTGTCTGAACGCACACTATTGCATGGGCTACAATTTGTGTATGGTTGTACGTCGCTCGCTGGCTACAGTGTGGTTTGTTTACGAATCCTATATTAATACCTATCCGCATACATAAACCTATCTTATATCTATAAATCGCACGCATCACGCTGAGACTTATGATTCTTTCTGCCCTTATATAATAACCAGTGTAACGTATCGCTACTTGTGAGAAACTAATAGTGCTGGGGCAAAAATTTCAGGTGCCCCGGACTTTATCCAATATTTATATTTATCATTTATATGCATACATATATACAGTAATTTATTCAATCGGAAATATCATCATCAAGGGAAAAATAAACTATTAACGCGACGAACATTTGCATGAAAAATTTGGTTTCAGAAACTTAAGAACTGAATTGAAAGATTGCTTCAGAATTATTTCAAAATTTGAAACACGAAACTAAATGTGGAGTTATAAGGGCGTAAATTAATGGATTATTTTTTTTCGGTACATATGCATTTTATCCTTTTGTATTCTAAAGTAGAACAATCCATTATTAGCGGAAACTAAAATAACAGAAGCAATTTTTTGCAAATAATGGGATTAACAGATACCTATATATATTTTTTTTAATTCTGCCAATATTCAGGGGACATTTTGACACGAAAAGGAACAATTTTTAGGGGATCGAGCCATTTTATAAGAACAAATAAGGATGTTTTCTATACTACTATAATAAGTATACAACAATTAATTAATTAATTAAATTTCTTAATGATACAAGCGTTTAGGAAAATTATAATTACTACTAAAAAAATGCAACTTTTAACGAAAAATGCCTTTGACATATTGGACTGCAACCCTTTTGAGCCTGAAAGAAAAATGAGCTTCCTCATTTTTTGTATAACATTTTTTTTATTATTTTCATAGCAACTTAAAATTCCGAGCATACTGAACATATTAATATTTTCAATAAAATACTTTTCCCGTGTACAAGTTCCGAGGGAGATAATCTTATAACAACATTTTTCTTCAAATAACACTACCATTTACTGGATTTTATCTCTCCAATAATCTACATCTGAAGCTTTGTGAACTTATCACTTCCCAATGGGAAATTTACAACTGGCGCAGCATTGGGTCAGTACTGGCCAGAGTTTGACAGCATTGGCGTGGTGCTGGTAGCCAATACTGGCGTCGATGTGGCGTAACCTTGGGATGATAACGCTGTTTCGTACTGATTGCCAACTTCGGGGCTGTACTAAAATACTGTACTGGGCATTAGTATTGGCTCAGTAATGACTATAAGTACTGTGATTTAGTACTGGGACAGTCGTAGGTATAAGTACTAATGAAGTACTGGAAGTAAGTATTAGCACAGTATGGCAAATGAGTACTGTCAAAGAAGCCGGAGGAGTACTGGGCACCAGTATTGGCGATGTAGTGGCATGAGGCAGAAATGATAATTATGTTCAGTACAGACTACCAGTATTGCTACTGCACTATCGGCCTTCGCGATTTCCAGCTTTGCTTTCAGACATGACATATGTGACATATTTTAATTCTTAAAGAAGAAAATAAACGGCATTTTCATTTTGGAGATGTAAACATTCTAAATGACAAAGAAGTTCATATGAAAAATTTTTTTGCTGTAAAATATTTAAAAAATGTATTTCTCTGAATCTCTAAGGAGCATTAAAAAAGGAAAAACGTTCAACACATTTCAAAATAACACGTATTCTTTAACAATTGGTGTTATTTTAATTATTTTTCATGACACATGCATGATTTCAGCCTTTTTCGATGCCTATGAAGCGGGGCTAAAGCTCTACTTTTTACGGACTGAAAAGTGACATCCGTAATTTATTATTTATGCCGTTTATTATAGTCTATTCTACGCCAGTACCATGCCAGTAGTTCGCCGAGGTCCGGCAAAAAAACATCAGAAAAGAGTTCGCCTTTTGTTAAAATTTGTACGACACCAGTATTGTGCCATTACTCCGCCCGGGCCCGCACAAAGTCGTGAGACAATAGTTTGCCGTTTCTTATAGTCTGTACTACACCAGTATCATGCCAGTAGTCCGCCGAGATCCGACAAAAAAACATGGGGCAACAGTTCGCCTTTTATTAAAATGTGTACGACACCAGTTATCGCGCCATTACTTCGCCCAGGCCCGGGACAAAATCGCAGGACAATAGTTTGCCGTTGCTTATAGTCTGCACTACACCAGTATCATGCCAGTACTCCGCCGAGATCCAGCAAAAAACCTTTGGATAAAAGTTCACCATTTGTTAAAATTTGTATGACACCAGTATCGTGCCATTACTCCGCCCAGGTCCGGCAGAAGATCGTGGGACAATGGTTTGCCGGTTTATGTAGACTGTACTGCGCCAGTATCGTGCCAGTACCCTGCCAAGATCCGGTATATATCCGTGAGACAGTGGTTTACTATTTGTTACAGTCAGTTATGTGTCCTAGACTGTGCCATTATCGTGTCACCATTGGGCTTGAAGTTGGCATTAGCCCAGGGCTGATTTTTGTTTAATACTGCACAGAATCCATACTGGGTCGATACTGGTCTGCCGATATTGGAACTTAGATTAGGCACAGTGCAGATCCAGTGCCAATATCCGTACTACGCCAGGATTGGCTAGCCAAGTGTTGGAACATTGCTCATGGCGCGCTACCGCGCCAGTTGTAAGCATCGGCCCAAGTCTGTAATTTCCTATTGGGTTACGCCTTACGGGGTGGCCGCTGGACCGAAAACCGGGAAATGACCAGGAATTTTTTGAGACCGGGAAAACCGAGAAATGACAGTGAATTTATTTGTTCACAGGCAATTTTACAAATTCTTAGAAGAACAATCTATGAAATCCCTTGGGACATCACAAATATCATATCACATGATATAATTCAATTAAAAATGAGTTCAATTTCAACATTTTTTAAAATGTTGAGTTCTGTTAACTGTTTCAATTACCACACCATTCAGTTTGCAACGCTTAATTCTAAAATATTTTACTTTACAATTTTTCAATTTTTTGTCTTCATTTTTAAACGTAAATTTTTTATTGAAATAATTTAAAAATTCAGCTTCGAAGACTTTAAGAATAAAAAATTAGAACCGTTTGAAATTTAAAATTGTTTATACAAACGTTTTAAGTTGATCAACTGTAAATATAAATTGATTAATGATTTTTAAAATTTAACTGTAGTTTGAGTGTTAAGAATTGTACAATAATTATTTTACAATACCAGGGCATATTCTAACGGGTAGTTCTGCCGAATTTCGCAACTCTAAAAAAAAATGGGCAGTTCTAAAAGTAGAAATGGGCAGTTGCTGAAAAGAAGGAAGATGGAAAAATATGTAGACGGGAAAGAAAAATTAAGGGAAAAAAGAGAGAAAAGGAAGCGTAGAGAAATGAGATCGAGGAAAAGAAAAATAGTGGGAGGTTGAAATTATTTACGAAACAATATATTTCAATGTACATGTCGTTCTATACTAAATCATATTTACAATGTAATACAACGTCATGATAATGAGAAAGACGGCATTCGGGTAGTTCTAAAATTTCCTTAGAATATGCCCTGTACAATACGATTCTAAATCGGTTGAAAATTAAACAATTCACTAATTTTAACGTTGAAAATTCAACTTTTTTAATACGAAATCTTCAATAATCAAGCAAATTAAAATGTCTGATTGAAACTTTATAAATTACTTTGAATGTGAAAATAACTTAAAATTAATATATTCATAATTACACGCTTTTATTCAATTTAAAATCCTAATCAAATATTATTTCAGTCTAAAATATCCAATTTATAATTCATTCAGTTAGACATTTTTTAATTACAAAAATTTCAAAAAGAGCAATTATAAATCAAATATTAAAAACTAAACAATTTTAAACTGAATTGTTTGAAACAGGTAGCATTGAATGGTAAAAATTTAAACTGTTAACTTTAAAATTTTTATTGTAACGGTAAATAACAACTGAAAATTATCAATTTGAAAGGACCAAAATTAAAATAAATAACGAAATTTGGGTATTTAATTTTTTCTCAAATGTAACTTTTTTGGTTTTAAATTTTTATTCAGTGGAAGAATGGGAAGTATTGTATTTTTAACATTTTCATCAAGCTTGAAATGAGGAAATTTTAGTTTTTAATTTTTGTTAAATTGGGAATACATTTTATATTTTTAAGGTTTTTATTGAGTTGGAAGGGATAACATTTTTTTTAATTGGAAGAGGCCTTTTTCTTCTTTTTCAGATTTTTATTGTGTTTTAGGAAAGATTTTTATTTTTTTTTCTGAATCGGAAGAGGATAATTTAACAAATATATTTTTATTGAGTAGGAGGGGAGGAAATTTCGATTTTCAATTTTTTCTGATTTGCGAGAGGGACATTTTGTTATTTTTATGATTCTTATAGAACTGGAAGGGAGGAAATTTATGTTTTCAAGTTTTTCTAAATAGGAAGAGGCACTTATTTTGTTTTGAACGCTCTTATTGAGTTGGAATAGTGGCGTGTATTTATATTTCTTAACCAGAAATCTTTGAACTGTTCAATTTATAAAAGTGTAAAAAATTAGGTTTTGCAGTTTAATTGCACCTAATTGAACATTTTCAACTGAAAAGTGTAAAAAGCTTCTATTTTATATGTGTAAATTATTGAGACTTTTAATTAATAATTTGCGAATAAGAATTTGTTTAAGTTTCAATGCATACTGCACTAGTTACAAATATTTTTGTACTACAAACACGTGTAATTGAAACTTTTGGCGGGAAATCGCAGGTCACAGTCGGTCTGCCACGGTCTGCTGGCCTGGTCGTCGCGTACTCGGCTATACACGGAACAGCTCGGAAATGTTCGGGCGTTTTTAGTATAATCTTTTAGATTTCTCGCAAATCCTTGTTGCAGATATTACTAGCGGCTCTCATTTCAATACACATTCTTATTTAAGAATACTAGAATTTCCTACATTTCTTATAACTTATGTTACATAAAATATTTATTATTGACGATATTTTTTAGAAAACTTGTTATTGACCATTATCACTTTTTCACATTCACACTTTTCAAACAGTAAATAAGACTTTTTCAAAAGGTAAATACTAATTTTTGCTCGCTCAAGTTTATAATAATACATACAGAAATACCATCATCTCTTATTATGGTAGGAATCTTTATAACTGTACCCCGATTATCCCTAAATTCTTACATTTTATTTTAATTATTGACCCAGAATGAACCAAATATTGATATCTAAAGTTTCTCCGTGCATTCAATCTTTAACAAAGAAATTTAATTCTCAACCAAAGATGATCTTTCAGTCAATAAAGAAAAATATATTCATCCAAAATGTACAACTTTCCAAAAAAAAAGAACGAATTTTCTGCAAAATGGTTGAATTCGCAGCTTGAAAATGTGAAAAAATCTTCAAAACAATTTAATAAAAAAATGCTTAAAATTTTAAATTCTAGTTGAAAAACATGTTGTTCAGACTTAGTTTGAGGTCTGGTAAATACAACCTTGATAAGAAAGACTGCGTTTCATCCGCGTGTTTTCAATTCATGATGAACCAATTTCAAACAGGCACAAGGTAACTGTGTCAAAAATTTCAGTATATGAGTGGCCCAAGCTCAGTACCTCGACATCATTAGGAACAGAAAGAAGTAAAATTACTGTTTCTACTAAAATTCTCACTCACCGATTTTTTTGTGTAATTTTAAAATTACGTCCAGGATGAAGCTCGTTATCCTGTGTTTGGTGGCAATTTCTGTCGGTGAGTGTGAGTGCCGAAATTGTATTAATGAAAACAATTCCTTTTTTGGGGTCTTTTACAGGTTGCAATAGACTTTTTTCTGACATCAATGATTTCTATGTAAAATAAATTTTTTCATGGTTGAAATATCAACTTACAGTAAATTCCAGAGATATTATTTATGTGATGTTGGATAAAAACGCTACTAACAATTGAAAACTACAATTATCCGGAGTCAGATAATTTTTATCACGAAGCAGATCAAAATTATCTGTCTTCGGATAATTGTAGTTGTCAATTGTTTGCAACGTTTTTATCCAACTTCAGATAAATAATATCGCTAGGATTTACTGTGCTGTTGGAAGATTATCAAGAATTCTATGTAAAATTAATTCCTTGTTGTTGTTGAAATATCGACTATTACAACTTTATTACTAGAATTTTAGCTGTTCCATTTTAAGTTTAAAAGTTTATCTCATTCGATAAAAAACTTACCTTTTTTGGTAGGGCATCATTCATCGTCATTGAACATTCATTTTCTTTTGGTGAAAATCAATCCATTTTTGTTCTAAAATCTTTTTTTTTTTTTAATGAAAATTCAACTACGTGACTGAAAGTATGTAAAAATTGATTTTATAACTGAAAGAAGTACTTCATTTTCGGTTAAAAATCTATCTTTGTGGCCACAAATTTACTTCTTTGTTTGGATATTTAGCTACGTTTTAGAAAATTCGTTTCTTATTGTTGTATGAAAAGAAAGTTTTTAACAAAAAACTTTGGATTAAAAATTTAACTGCATTATTTTAAAATTCAACCATTTGTGCCAAAATTGATGTATTTTGTTGACAATTTGTTGTTTTAGCCATAAAATTGACCTTCTCGGTTGAAAATTGATCTTTTTTATTATAATTCTTTTTGTAAATTCATTTTGGCAAATGAAAATGATATTATTCAATTTTTTGTCGCAAAACGCTCTTTTGGCTTGAAGATTCATTTCTTTTGTTTAATAAAAATTTACCTTTTTACATTCTCATCCAGAGAAGGTATTAGATTTGTGTAATATTTGACCCTCCCTGTTTCTGTCCAATGACCACGTTTTGAGACCGCCTGAACCCAAAAAACAGGTTCTTACGAATGTGTCTGTCTGTATGTCTGTCTGTGAGCGAGATAACTTCCGAAAGAATTGACCGATTGGATTGGCCTTTGGTATACTCTTTTAGTCTCCAAAACTAAAGGTCAAGTTCGTTAGCCAGCCATTTTGGATAAAAATCCGAAAAGTGAGCGCATTTTGAACATTTTTGAGACCATTTTCTTCAAAATTTGAACATTATATATGCGGCTGTTCATAGTACTCGAAAAGTCAAACAATTTATTTGTATGTTTATGTTTATATTCTCAATGCTATTTCTAATGATTAGAACAATAAAATAGCTATCATTACTGCTCATGGTACTTGCAAATTGGAACAATGTATTCTTATGACATTTTGATGTCCTCAACTAATAATTAAGATAATTAATCTGCAAAGTTCAGATAATATGTAATATAATAGAATTTTGTTTAAATATATAAATTGATTGCATGTTACACTCTCATCGACAATGCGCCGCAAAAGCACAAATCATTGCAATAATTATTTAAAAATGTATCATATATATGTTACAAAAACGATTTAGATACTTTTTTTCTCCCCTTTTCAGATAGTTGCAAAAAATCTTTCTGATTGTATGTTATGATTGATTAGAAAGATACGGAAATATACGCTGAAGTGATGAAATTTCCTTCTTCATTTTAAATCAAATACAAATATAGTCATTTTTATCTGAAGAACATAGAACATACATATGGTCGTTGCGAAGCACGGCGACCAAAGCTCGCGCTTCAAGCGTGCTCAAACTTTTGGGTTTCTATTATACGATGAGCAGAAACGAGCGTGGAGCACGATGTTTACATGATTTTTAAACGAAATATCGAGCGCGATGCGCGAGTGTCTTGATGAGAATGTGTTCCTTACGGTCGATAGAACCTTACGTGAATTAGTTCTTCTCTTTATGTAAAACTCACATAAAATAACCAAAAGCAGGTCATAACGGTGAAGCTTACTAAAAGAGTATTAGCCCGCGAAGCGCGCAGTAGCGAGTACACGAAGAGCGAAAATGTAGAGGAACCAAGCCTAAACAGACAGATTTTTTAGTTTAAAACTCAACCACTTGAATACAAATTAATTTATTCTATTGAAAATCACCCTTTCTGGTAGAAAATTATTCATGTTCGGTAAACCTTCATATTCTGGTCTCAAAATCTAACTAGGTTCTTCGAAAATTTCATATTTTTGGTTTGGAAATTAATTTTCCAAATGAAAATGTAACGGTTCCATTTTTGGTTCAAAATATGTCTTTATCATTCAAAAATTTCACTTTTACTTGAACCGATTGAAGTTCTGCTGTATTTTCCTTTAAGTTGTAAGATATAAAAGTTTTTTTTTAACTAAAAATTTTACTCACGCAAGATTTTTTATTTTTTCCCAAATCCCTCATGAAAAATAGTATAATTTTACCAAATTCCTCACGTCATCAATCCTCTTACATAATTTATAGATGATTCCGAATTCAAAACCATCTTTCTTGATGAGGTATCAAGCGCTTCCACACACTAATATAACTTTTTTCAATTTTCAGGATACACAGAAGGCGATATTTCAACGTTAGATCTGAAAAAACTTTTTAATATAGATCCCAGTGAGAAGACAGCACCATGTAATAAAAAAGTTGATTTGATGACGCAATCTAGGCTTTATGATGAAGTTGCATTAGCAAAAAAAGCAAAACCATTGTCAATTGAAACATTGAAAATGAAAGCACAAGCTTTTGTCCAAGCAGTGCTGCCATGCGCAAAGTCGAGTGCTGTGACGAAGAAAGTATATTTCTATATAGACCAGTAAGTTCGTTTAATTTTTTATATAAAATTACATACTACTTTCTGAGATAAAGTTTTCTCCCTTTCCACACGTCTATCCCACCCCTCACTTTTCATCCCTCTTCTGCGTTCCCGTACCCTTCACTACTGCCTCTTATCTACTGACCCTTCCTCAATACCCCTACCACGTCTTTCACCCAAAGAAAATTCTTTCAATGAACAGGAATTGCTTTGAACTAAAGAAATGTTTAATGGACTAAGAGACAATAAATACTTTCCTGTGCTTGAAAGCATTCCATGCAAAATCGTGCTTCCTCTTAGATTTCAAAACGACACGCACGCATGGCGCGCATTTTATGATGCTAATATTTAAATTACATATCGATTTAGTTCCAGCGGTAGAATCCACCATTAAAGTGGATCAACAGAATGTCAAGTGAACCAAAGGATAAAACACATATGACGACTTCTGATCTTCCTACAATCTGATTAAAACCTATTATTATTATTATTATTATTATTATAAACTGGCACTGTGGTCTATTATGAGGTTGCAAACCAAAAATAACTAAATACATTTTCCAAAAAATTGGCCTTCCTGCCTATAGACCATAGTCATAGTTAAGTACGCTGTATTACACACGCGATTTTCTGAAATATTCATTGTGGACTGCAAAAAAAAAAAAAAATTTTTTATACAAAATAAAGAAAAAAATTTAGGCAATAAGTACTAGTACAGATATTTTGAAGGCGAGCGCACAGTTTCTGAAATGTTGAATCATTAAAGTTTTTTTTAAGGGATGATGCGTGAATTTAGTGTAATGGACTGTATTAATAAAAATATATGTAGTATTCAATTAAGAGTTATTACTGTATCTCAATCTGCAGATTCCTTGTACACAAAAACTATTTTCTCTTCGGTTATTATTACAATTACCTTATATGTAATGATTAACTAACAGAGTTGGTCAAAAACTCATTTATAAGATAAAAAAAATGTCTTCCGAAATTATCCAAAAATAATTGAAGAGGGTTTCTGAAACTGCATATAAGATAATAAATAATAATTTCCGTAAAAGTTAATGATAATTTATTCAAACAAATATCTCAGTCAACAGTTTCCTGTATTTTCCTGTATTTTTCAAACTGGATTTGAAACATTAAATTGTCCTCAACTTTATGTAATGGGGAATTTTTATCTTTTGAATATTCACTTTTTTGGACATTTTTCAGGACCGAAAAATAATAGAATTGATAATTAATTAAATGAATCAAATTCACGAAAAAGAACGATTCAGAATTATTAGTTACCGAATTGAAAAGTTCCCGATAATAGAACATTCATTCACAATTTTGAGTGAATCTGCAAATCGTGGTAATATTGATAATCTTGGACATTCCTGTATACTTTTGGAAATTTTTGTAATTTTACTAATTCTGAGAATTGAAAATTTTTTGTAATTTTGGAAACTTTTGAAAATACTGAAAATTTTTGGTATTTTTGGACATTTTGGAAATTTTTAAATTTCATCTAGTATTTTTTGAAATTTCTGAACGTTTTTTAAATATCGATGATATAGAAAATTTTTGTATAACTGAAATCTTCGAAGATCTTTTTGAATTTTCTCAAGAACTATGAGGGACTTAAGAAAATGTCGATGAAGTACATAACAATTCACTGTGCTTTTTTTCATAATTCGATTGAGTTGAAAACAATGAAAAAAAATTAACAAAATCCATTGAATTCATTAAATTCGGCATGAATTTAGACAATATTAATAAGAATTAAGAATTAATTAGATATTGAATTAAGATATTCTTCAATAATAATAATTATTTTTTTTAATTTAAACAATAAGTAAAAAAAATAAATTGAGCATTAACAAATTCATTACATCAAAACACTTAATTGCTGTATTCAAAATAACAATAACTTAAAACAATTTTTTTAAAATTTTCGAATTTTTCTGGAATTTCCTATTGTCGAGGATTTTATAATGTGGGACATATTCTGTTTTGAATATTTTCTTTTTCAGGGAGTTTTCAGAGACAAAATTTTTATTTTTCATATATTTTTTCCCATAAAACAAATAATTAGTCACAAAAAAACAATGCATTTATTAGATGAATGCATTTTTCACGTAATGTATTAGTCCATATTTGATTATTTATTTATTTCATTAACAAAAATATTCAATATGGAAACTGTTTGTTCCAGCTTCTCTTAATGTAAGGTAATTAATTCTCAACAATAAAACATTTTAGTGTATAAACACCACATTTTTGAAAACAACATATGTTTCGAAAATGAAGAAGACATTATTCCTTATGGCCTATTTTCATCTTCTTGTTTTTTCTGATCACTTCAAATTATTCAATAATTTTAATTAATATAATAATTTTAGTTAATATAATAATGATATATTGTTGTCATTGAGATATTATGATACTATAATAATTATCGTGTATATTATAATTTTCTCTCATAATTTAGAATTTTTTGGAAACGTGCAAAAAACAATTTTTCTTTTTAACTAAAAAAGATGAATTTTCAATCAAAAATGGAATAGTTACATTTTCAGTTAAAGAATTAATTCCTAACTAAAATGGTGAATCTTGAACTATGAAAATTGACTTTCACTGAATCATAGAATTTTCTAACAAGATTAATTTTCTTCTGAAATCTGTTTTTTTAATGAAAAAAATTTTATTTTATTTTTTCAGTCAGAAATATTAACTTTTTCCAGAAAAATGGAAAAAAATTTCAGCAAAACTTGAATATTTTCATTTTCAGCTAGTAACAAAATTAATTTGTAACCAAAAAAATAACTATTTTTAACAAGATAGTTGAATTTTTAACCAAAACACCAAAGAATTTTTAAAAAGATGGTTACATTTTCGAACCAAGAAATTATTTTTCTTTGCAATTGATATGCTTCTTACTTTTGGGTGGTATTTGTTGGAAGTAGAAGGATATTCGTCAGAGATAATAGATTTTCATCTACTGAGGGGATGTGAGAAGGAGTTATCTCATGAGATAGTAACAGATAGGCGAGGTAGGGGAACCATAGGAGGGAGTGAGAGGAAAGGTTTCCATTTTTGTAGAGGAGGGATGGATGGTGGATAGGTTTCGAGGGAGGTGAGAGGAGGATGTGTCTATCTCATAAGATAGAAAGAGGTAGCAGGTGGAAGAGTGATCTGGAGAGTGCCAGAGGAGGGAGTGAGAGGATAAATGTCGAGGGAGGTGGAAAGGGTGAGTGATGTATCTATCTCCTAAGATAAAAAGATATAGTGAGTCAAGCAGGTGTTTTTGTTTTCAATTTTCTTCCGAAAAGAATTTAATTAGCAGAGATTCAATTCGTTAGTAACTGGGACAGGGATGAAGTTAGTCAGTGTGTCAGCTGAAATGGGCAGGCTGGTATGCCAGCTAACGCGGTAGCGGAGGATAGAAGGAAGGGGGGTGAATTTTTGTTGATTGAATTGTTTTGTTCGATTTTTATTCCTGATCTTTATTTTACCATGATTTTACAGAGAGTGTGGGAGTTTTTAAGCGTTGAATATTTGTCGCGTCCTCACAAGAGCGTGATGGCGATTCGTCGTCAATTTGCCTCTGGCTGGCTTCCAGCTGGAGGATTTTGGCGTCTGAGGGAGAGAGAGTTCTAATGATTTCGTGTTCGAGTTGTTGGTCACGGCAATAGCTTGCGCGTGAAAACCTAGGGCTGGCTACCAGCTGTAGGGTTCAAGTGAGAGGGCTCTGGCTACCAGCTCCCAAACACTTCTGTCTTGCTGGGTCCCTGTGCGCCCTTTTAACGGAGAGGCTGCGTGGGAGTCGAGCGGAGAGGGTAGAAAATCGGTGGAGGGAGATGCGCGCGTCGAGCGACGCGCGCGCTGTTCTCGCGTTTCTCGCCTCTACTCGCCCTGCCGCCTTGCTGACGTCTCGGCTGACGTCACTCCACGGAGCATCTATTTCACTCTTACTCTTAGGTCTAATTACTAGTTAATATAATTTTAATATGGTTGCCTGCTGAATGAATAAACGTCGTCTGCGAGAGTGTTTTTAAATCTACCATTAAAAGAGTCTTGCTCTATGCGAGCCGCGTAGAACACAATCACGAATCTTCAATCAAAAAAGTAAATTTTCAACATAGTAGTTGAATTTTCGGCAAAAAGAATAAATTTTTAACCTAATTTTCATTAAACTGAAGAAAAGAATTTGGACAAGATAGAAGAATTTTTAACTAATGTAAGACAATTTTTTTAGGCAATAGAGAGTAAAAAATTTCATTGAAAATGTTTAATTTTGAAATGAAAAAGACGAACCCTGTAAGGAACAACTAAATATTCTCCTCGCAATAATTCGATTTTCTAAGCAATCGTTTAATTTTTAACAAAAAAATTGAATTCTCAACCAAGAATGGAGTTTTCCCCTCGCTGTATTTTATTGTAGTTTCAATTTTCTACAAGAATCTACGGGAATGTACAGTTTTTGCAGCCAAAAAGTTGTTCTTTTTCGAACTAGGATGATACATATTCAGCATATTGCAATGAGATAATTTTAAATAAGGATGTGAACATAATCGCTATTGAAAAAAAGATTGTTCAAACTTTAAATGAATTGATCATTTTGGTCATAGGGTTGCAAGCCGTTATTCTCATTATTATTATTCAATCTAGTATCATAATTTTGTGTGCTTATTATCTATCCATTTACACTCTCTTTTGAATCTCACGACTACGTGACTTAGGATAATTTGTGTGCCTTCGTTCTATTAAATTAGCGTATTGAGATTTCTTTTGCAAAAAGCAACTGCCCGAAGTGCAGCTTGCATAGACTCATTCTTATAGGCTTAGTTTCCATGCACCATTTCTGACGAGAAATCCGTGCAATCACGTTTGAACTTTCGAGTTCGTAGTTTTTATAAGCTAGACTAGGAATTAGAAACCTGTTGTATAAATAGTTTAGCCAGGGATTATTGAATAAAAACAATTGATGTGAATGGAAATAGAATCTTGTCTTTTCTCCAAAAGAAGCCCCTTTTCTCTACATCTTTAAGACTCATAAAATACAGTTAATTAAGTAAGTTAACGATTACGGTTAACCCGGCCTTAAGCCGAGGGTTGCAATTATTGTTAAATATATAAATTAATAATAATTCTTAACCCGGCCAAAAGCCGCAGGTTGCAAT
>CAKNYM010048597.1:61403-99116 GCA_932195095.1 Andricus curvator
CACTTTTCATAGATAATTATAATTTTACTAACTACAAGTTTGTATGTAACTTGAAGTAATTTCAGTGCTTAACCTAACTTAGCTTCTGTAATACGGCATTCTTCTTTTCTTCTTCTTTGCTGGTATTTCTCTTCTTCTGTTAGTCCTCTGTCGCTTATCGCGTTGGATTACATTTCTCGTTCCAGCGGCCATAATGATGACTGCAATGGATGGTAACGTCATGTCTGACGCTGGTCGTTTGTTCTACTGGCATCAAGGTTGGTCTTGCAGTGGTTACGGTGTGCGTTTGGTCAGCCACCCTCAGCGTGTTGGGCTTATATTTGCTGCTATTTTAATTTGTTCATGTCAAGTTTTCGTGGATTTCATGATTAAGATCAAGAAAAAACAAGGTACCCTTGTGTCTCCTCCTTCTTAGAATTTTTCATCGTCCTCGATGAATGGTGGAGTCTGGTTTTGTAGATCATTGAAGTATAATCTGGATCTGGGTCGCATTTCTTCTTCAATTTGACCGTTGTGCGGTGATTTTGCCTTTCTTTTTGATTTCCTGCAGGTGTTGGCTATTGCTTTTCCTTTTCTATATATAATCATGATCGATATTACTACAGATATTCCAGACATTATTCCTACTATCATGTAATTTTTCTTGTTGTTGTAATTTTGTTGTTGCTCGAATTCTAACAATTGATTCTCAATTTCTGCTAATCATTTTCCATGCTGAAATTCTTTCCAAATTTTGGCGGGTTGTATCTCTAAATATTTTTCTTGTATTGATATGAGTTTTTCGAACTTTTGTATCGCAGTTGATATATTAGGGATCGTACTGAAATTACGTAACATTTCAAGGGGGGGGGGAGGTATTTTATTACGATTTGTTACGGAAGGGGGGGGGGTCCTTCACTCATGTACGGAATTTTTGCAAATTCGCAAAAACTTCCTCCTGAAGATTTTCTTTTTAGTTATAAATTTTATTATTCAGTTGAAAATTTAACAATTTTTCTTAAAAAGACATCATTTTTCTTGCAAATTCAACTGTTTTGTTAAAAATTCGTCCTTTTGGGTTAAAAATTCAACTATTTCCATACAATATTAACCTTTTGCTTAAAATTCTTATTTTGTTGCTGATAAGTCAATGGAAATATTGTTTTGAAGAAAAATATTTTTTCTGAAAATTTGTCTTTTTAATTTAAAAGTTCATCTTTTTTCAGTACAAATATTGCATCTTTCTTGGACAAAAATTCAAATATTTTGTTGAAAATTCAACTATTTACTAGAAAATTTACATTTTGTTTAAAATTTGTATTTTTCTGTAGAAAAGTCTACTGAACTCCTTTTGAATGAAAATTCAACCTTTTTTTTTAATTTGTCTTCTTGATTTGAAAGTTCACCGGCTTTAGTAGAATTTTCATTTTTTTTCGGACAAAAATGCAACTGCATGGTTGAAAATTTAACAATCTTGTTACAAAGTCATAATTTTTGGTTAAAAATTCAACTATTTGGTGTTGGAAAGTGAACTGGAATCTTCTTTGGAAAAAAATTTAATTATTTTTTTGAAGTATTTTCTTTATTTCATCTGTTTTACAAAAAATATTTCATCTTTCTTGAATAAAAATGCAACTGTTCGGTTGAAAATTCAACTCTTTTTTGGAAATTCGTCTTTATGATTAAAATTCACCTGCTTCAGCAGAAATTACATCTTTCTGAGATGAAAATGCAACTCTTTGGTTTGAAATTCAACCATTTTGTTCAAAAGTCATACTTTTTGGTTGAAAATTGTTCTGTTTTGTTGAAAATTTAACTATTTTTCTGAATTTTTTTTGGTTATCAATTAAAAATTCACCTGTTTTAAGAGAAATTTCATCTTTCTTGGATAAAAATGCAACTGTTTGGTTGAAAATAAAACTATTTTGTTAAAAAGTCATACTTTTAGTTGAAAATTCTACTGTTTTTATGAAAATTGAACCATTTCGTAGAAAAATTAACTTTTGTTTAAAATTCATATTTTCGTGTTGAAAAATGCACTAAAAGCTTTTCTGGATGAAAGTTCAACCTTAAAAAAACATTTTTCCTTCTTTTATTAAAAATTCATCTGTTTTAGTACAAATTCCACCTTGTTTGGAAGAAAATTCAACGACTTTGTAGAGAATTTAAGTATTTCGTCAAATCTTCATCCCTTGTGGTTAAAAAAATTCGTCTTTTTGGATGAAAAGTTCAATTTTGTTCGTAGAATCTTATTTTTTGTTGAAAAATTCATACCTTGATTTTAAAAAGTCAACCGGAATCTTTTCTGGATGAAAATTCAACTATTTAAAACAAATTTGTTTTCTTTTCAAATGAAAATTGATCTGTTTTAAGAGAAATTTCCTTTTTCTTGATGAAAATGCAACTAGTGGGTAGAGAATTCAACAATTTTGTTAAAAAGTCATATTTTGATCGTGAAAAGTCAACTAAAATCTTTTCTAACTGAAAATTCAACTATTTTTTTTTATTTATCTTTTTGATTCATAAATTCATCCGCTTCGTTAAAAATTTCTTTTTTTAATGAAAATGCAACTTTTTGGTTACAAATTTTTCTTTTTTGTTTGAGTCTTCAAGCATTTTATTTGAAAGATTTGTTTGAATCACTTTGTTAAGAAATCATTTTTTTGTTCGAAGAGTTATATTTTTAGTTGAAAATTCATCTCTTTGGTTGAAATTATAACTATTTTGTTGAAAATTAATATTTTTGAATTGAAAATTAAACTACTTACGTAAAAGTTAAACTGCGTTATTAAAAATTAATATTTTGGATTCTTTGGTTAAAAATTTATCTGCTCAGTAGAAAAGGCTTTTTTTTTGGTTTAAAATTACTTTTTTAACCAAAAATGTAATTTTGCCATTTTTTTAAGATTGATCTTTTTAAGCTGAAATTTTTCCTTTTTTGGTAAAAAATAATAATTTTCTTGGTTTAAAATTTCATTTTTGTTTGGTAAAAATGCATCAGTTTCGTGGAAAAATAATTTTTGCTGAAGTGATATTTTTTGTTTGTAAATTCAATGTTTGTATTCAACTTTTTTTTTGTCTAAATTTCATGTTCTTTTATTGAAATATGAACTACGACATTTTTTGTTGGGAATTTATATTTTTAGGTTGAAAATTCAACTATTATTAGGAAACTTAAATTTGCGGGAGAGCAGAATTTTGTAGCATATAATTTTCAATTTCTAATTTTTTTTATTGTGACGTGATTATTTTTGGGGCTCTTCCAAGAAACGTGGGAAGAAATGTACAAAGTTTTTGTTCACGGATAAATGTACAGCACGAAAAACAGCTTTTGGACATAAAAATGCAAAACTGCCGAATTAAGTAAAAAAGCGGGACATTTTAAGTCCTTATTTGAAGCTTGATAAAAATGTTAAAAATACAATGCTTCCCATTCTTCTACTTAATTAATATTTGAAACCAAAAAAGTTCCCCTTGCAAATAAAAAAAAATTAAATACAAAAATTCATTTTATTTATTTTCATTTGGTCGTTTCAAATTGATAATTTTCAATTGTTATTTTACGTTACAATAAAAATTGTAAAAGTTAAATTTTCAACGTTAAAATTTGTAAATTGTTCAATTTCGTACAGATTTAGAATCGTATTGTAAAATAATTATTGTACAATTTTTAAAACTCAAAGTGCAGTTCAGTTTTGAAAATCATTAATTAATTTATGTTTACAATTGATCAACTTAAAACGTTTTTATAAATAATTTTAAATTTCAAACGCTTTTAATTTTTTATTCTTAAGGTCTTCAAAACTGAATTTTCATATTCTGTCAATTAAAAATTTACGTTTCAAAATGAAGACATAAAATGAAAAAATTTTAAGTAATAGTACATGGTGCCCATTATACTTTATACACCGAAGGCATGATTTGCAAGTTTTCAAAAATATGCAACTGTTTAAAAAATTTTGAAAATCTTCAAACATGTTCAAAATTTTCAAAAAATTGTAAAAATATCTACATTTTTCAAAAATTTTCAAAATTTTCCAAAATTCTCAAATTTTAGAACAATTTCAAAATTTTAGAAAAATTTCAAAATTTTACCCCCCACCACCACCCCCGCCCCCAACCAACCTTCAATGTTCCAATGATACGTGGATAATAATGGATAGTGGATAGTGGCGGGAGCAGTACAATAATGGCCCCATTATTGTACAGTACAATAATGAGGCCATTATTGTACTGCTCCCACCACTGACCCATAAAGGGCTACTTAAGTTCCTGAAAACAGGCACGTAATATGCGCGAATCATGCCTGCGGTGTATGAAAGATTTTAGAATTAAGCGTTCTAAACTGAATGATGTAGAAATTGAAACAGTCAACAACTGAACTTGACATTCATTAAGTCAATAGCAAGACCGTTCAAGTACAAAGGTGAGAGGGTGATAATTACAGTAGCGTAAAACAGCTGAAAAGTCGCATGCGAACACATTAAACATTTTGGGACCAAGTATTGAGCCCTGGAGAACCCCACTCTTAACCTCATTCCAGTCTGAGCGAATACCATCACTGTTTGCTACACATTGTAAGCGATTACTTAAGTAAGACTTAAACCAATTTATGGCACTGTTAGAAATATTAAGGTTTTTTAATTTTTGGATTAAAAGGTCATGGTTTACCAACTCAAACGCTTTAGAAAGATCAAAAAATACAACAATCGTTACTTCATTTTTATCTATTGCAGCTTTTATATCAGCACTAAATTTGAGGGAAGCAGTGATGGTACTGTTCTCCCTCCGGAATCCAGACTGGGAAGGATCAAGCAGGTTATGCTTATCCAAATATTCAGTTAGCTGGTTATCCACTAATTTCTCAAGAGGCTTTGCTAATGCACTGAGGATAGAGATAGGACGAAAATCTGTTAGAGTTGAAGGATTAGTAATCTTAGGAACAAGGCGAATCAGTGCTTGTTTCTAAATATTGGGGAAAATCCCAAGCTGTAGAGAAAAATTCTAAATATGAAGTAGAACAGGAAGTATCACACGGAGAGAACGTTTAACCATTTTAATCGAAATACCATCAATACCGATAGCCCCTGAGGTTATCTTGGTATTTACTGAAGCAGAGAGTCAAAGGTTTCACTCTGAGAGGGAATAATTCCAAGCCGCCTAAGGACCTTCCATATATTTTCATTCCTATTCTTGTTAACAATTGCATTATGGTTATATTTATTCTTAGAGTCCCTTATCTTAGTTTGAACCAGATTCCTAAGTATACGGAATTCCTTCCATCTTGCCTGGTCATTAGTCCTCCCAGCTTGAGAATACTTTCTGTCTCTTTCCCTTCTGAGACTTTAAATCTCTTCCAAAATCCACGGACAGGTTTTTCTCCTCGCCTGAAAATCATGTACAGGAGCTACTACATCGAATGTTGAAATTAATATATTATTGAGTTTTTCTACCTTTGAATTTAAATTTCTATCAGAAAATACACTTCTCCAGTCAGCTTCAGAGAGCAGAGTAAACAATCTAGCCTCATCAACTTTACTCAGGTTCCTGAATTTTGTTAAACACGGGGCGACATTTAAACTTGAATTAAAATTGTAATGTATTTGAATAAGATCATGATTGGACAGGAAGGGTACTGGGTGTTGAGAATAATTTTGTACTTTAGTAAGATCTTCTACAGCCATAAGGTCAATCCAGGTACTTGACATTCCGGAGTGGTGCGTAGATCCATGTGGTACTATAGATAAACTAGCTGAATTGACCAAAGACTTAAGGTATTTGGATTGGTTGCAGCAAATATTTAAGTTACTATTAAAATCCCCTGTAATTATAAAATTATTATAATTAAGCGTGTAATTAAAAAGCTCCGTCTCAAATTCATTACTAAAACCAGCATTAGGTGGTTTATATACAACCCCAAAAAGTAGACGTTCACGAGATTGAAAGATATCAATGAATAAAAGTTCAGTGACCGGTACAGTGGTTTCGGTACTGACATTTAAGATCTTACACTTAAAATCATTATGGACATATACACAGACCCCACCACCTCTACGAGACTCCCTATCTTTTCTGAAAAGTGAGTAATTATTAAGGCTAATATTTGACGAATCAAATTGAGGCTTGAGACAGGTTATAGATAGAGCTATAATATGAAAGGATCTCTGACTAAAATATTCAGCAAACTCATCAAAATGATCAGGCAGGGATTGAGCATTCACGTGACATATATCAAGAAAAGCCATCAAATCTTACAAGAAGGAGACAATACCATATATAGGGCAACTTACAAAAAAGAGCCCTGCAAAAGGAGGAGATTAGCGTAAAGACCTTCCAGTTCCGTAGAGCAGACCACCATTTGGAAACAATAATGTTTAGAATGCAGGTGTGAAATGGGTTGTACAAAATATAATAATAACATATAGAAAAAAGTACCAAAAAGGGTACATAAGGAGTATACCTAATCAAGAATAACAGATGAGAAGTTAGGATTCTTTCTGACCGGAGCTTCATAATATTATCAGCAAAGTGAATTAATATTCTAAGTAAGCATAACAGGAGAATCACGAGAAGAATAAAGTAATCTAACACTCGCAAGTGAAGCCCTTTCGAAATAAAAAAGAAAAAGTCTATAATAATGGTCAATTTTCTAATGAAAGCATCAAAACAATATAGAATATGTAGCATAACAAAATAAATAGAGTAAATAATTATCATTATGTAAGATAAAATTATTGTAAACTATGTTCCTCACGATTTTAATCGGGAATATATTCTTCTTACGTCGAAATTATCGTAGAGAATCCAAATCTCGAACCTGAGCAAGAAAAATTCTCGGCGCACCATCAGATTTACGGCAAAAAATCTTGCCCCCAGCAATCCACAGGTATTTTATTTTGTTGTTTCTTCTTAGTTCTAACGCAGTGCTGTAGAGCTTGTGATTTAAAAGTGGCTATTACAATAGGTGGAAGGGAAGGTCTAGATTCAGTGTAATTAGCAGATCTGAGCCTGTATACATTTGTCAGATCCTCCTTAGTGAGGGGTAGCTCCAAGGTAGAAGCAATTTAACAGACGGTAGCTGAAAGGTCCTCCCCGTCCTTCACTGGCAAACCATGAAACTCTAAAGTTTTGCAGGGAGCAGCTTGCTCTATATTATTGCATTTTGGGGTTAAAGATTCTACTTGAGATTCCAGTAGCGATTGTCTATCCTGCAAATTTTTTGACGACGCAAGAATTTTGTTGACATCAGACACATTTGATGCGGCTGTTTCCTCTAGAACGGAAATGCGCTTAGCGTTGTTGATAATATCATCCTTCATTCCCTTAATGGAAGTGTCAAGAGATTTATTGAAGGTGGTCTGATCATACTTGAATGATTCAAACAAAGCTTTTATCTGCGATAGACCCGCCTCGTGACATTTCGTCACCGCTTCGACAATAGCTGCCTCTACTCCGGGCACCAAAACCACTGACGCCGCTCCTGAGGTACTTCCAATATCATTACCTGTTGAAGAAGTGTTGGAGGGTTTTCGAACATGCCGAGAATTTGAAGAATTTTCCGATACGGTGGTCACTGAGCAGCTAGAACAATACCAAACCTTCTCCTTTTTCTTAATTCTCGAGAGATATTTGCTAGGCAGGTTCAGGCAATTCAGGTGCGCCAAAACACCACACTTTGTACAAGCAAGTGAGTCAGCGACACCTCTCGTGATCAACTCATTGCACACTAAACAGGCCACCATCTTAAAGTGCCAATGTCCACAACCATAATTAGGAAACACAAAATTTACTATTTTCTGACTGAAACCCACTCAGAAATGCATCAGAATAGGAACCTCGGCGCTAAGCACAACCCACAAGCATGTTATAATGTCATACACTCACATGAAACCAAAGCAATTAACCCAAATGTACAGAGCGACACGAAACGCGTTATCTGTCAACGACCAGGGCCGCATTCATCATTCATGTTCTTCGCGTTTATAGTTTTTTTTCCTTCGATGATGTTCTTTCCGATTGAATATTTACTGTATACATTATATGATAAATATAAATATTTAATAAAGTCTGGGGCACCTGAAATTTTTGATCCAGCACTATTAGTTTCTCACAAGTAGCGATACGTTTCACTGGTTAGTATTTAAGGGCAGAAAGAACCAGAAGTGTCAGCGTAATGTGTGCGATTTGTAGATATAAGATAGGTTTATGTATGCGCATATGCATTAGTATAGGATTCGTAAACTGTTTCGTAAACACTGTAGCGAGCGAGAGACGTCCAAGCATACACAAATATATGTATATTAAGAAGTATTTGTAGGCTATATAATAGTGTGCGTTCATACACTTCCACCTCTCTTTCTTTTTGCCATGCGCCAGCGTGAAACACAAGATCATGTGACCCCCATTTTTCGTATAGTGGTTTCGAAAGATTGCAAAGCGTTTGTTTTGCTTCTTTCAAAGCACTATACCTATTTTCGTTATTCGAATCCATTAAAAAATTCGACGTGGCTATTTGTACCGCTAGCGGTACAAATAGTGTGTGTATCTTATTTAGCCCGCTAGCGCTACGAATAGCAATTGCACCTCGGTGTGGCTATTTGTACCGCTAGCGGGAGGAATAACACGGGTATCTTATTTAGCCCCCTAATTCTATGAATGGCTTAAGACGATCTGAAGGTACCACATCATACCTGGCGTTTCAAAGACCCTTTGCTATTGTCTTGCGCTGGATCCCCCAGACGATCGAGCTCGATGCTCGACGGAGCGCTGTGGTTCTCAACCGGCGGCTTCTATATTACGCTTCAGTGATACATTTAGATTTAAATTGAATCGTTAATGTGTTGTAATGTTTGGGTAACTGCAATGCAAAGTAACGTACGTTACATATCTTTGACGTTACTGCACGTTACTTTTAAGAAATTTGTTTATGATATTTATACTAAATTAAATGTCTTAATAAATAAATAATTATTTTTATTAAATAAGTAAATTTAATAAATAATTAAATTTCATAAATAATTAAGTTTAATTAATAATTAAATGAAATATATAATTATACAAAAAGATTGGGAAGGGGGGGGGGGGAAATTGCGAAAAAAAACGTTTGTTTAGGAACAGATTTTAAAAACAGCACTTTTTGACAAATATGTATGGAGTCTAATTGTCAATGAAACATGAGGGTTTTTTTTGTTTATTAATTAGAGAAATTTGTAAACATTTTCATACTTCTCTAAAGAAGAATATTGTTTACAATCTAACATGTAAAATGGTTATTAATTTCTTTATTAAAAAAAAAAAACAAAAAAAAAGGAATGCATGCTTCATTAACAAGTGGATTAGGCCTACTGGGGATAACCACGTAAAAAAAAACGCGCCTTCAGCTCGACCTCCATGGTGGTACGGAACAGAGTTCATTAACTATTCAATTTAAATGTATCACTGCAACCTGTAACGTAATACAGTAGCCTCCGTTTGAGAGCCACAGCGCCCCGTCCAGCTTCGAGATCGAGTCCAGCGCAGAACAATAAGCCAAGGGTCGCTAAGGCGCCAGGTATGATGTGGTACCTTCAGATCGCCTTAAGCCCTATGAATAGTAAGGGTATGTTATTCAGACCGCTGGTGGGATGAAAAATAGAAGTATATTTATTTAACCAACTGATTTTAGTCAGACCGTGCCCATTAGAAAATCGAAATAATGCTGTTATTAAATGATATTGAACTGAATGTCATTGCTTGCTATATAACCTCAATTTCTGAGCTGACAGGTCAATGATGGCGTCAAGTGGCACGCAGCGTAATTATGTTTCGGCGGGAAATTTAATATCATTTATGGGTGAAAATCAACACTATTCCTTTCTACAAATTGTTTTGGGTAAGGTATTTCGCATTCGAGTAAGATATTTTTTGCCATTAGTCTTAACCCTATTTATGATGAAAATAGTGATAAGCGAGATTAGGACGAGTACTTTGATTTTTGATTTATTGTTTAAATGTTTATCAATAACATTTCTTATTGAGCCCGCTAGCCTGATGGAATAGTATTTATTCAACATACTAATTTTATTCGGTGATCAAGGAATCGAAATGATGGTGTTATGGAATGATACTGAATTATTAAAGCCTTCGAATGCCATTGGTTGCTATATAACCTCAATTTCTGAGCTGACACTTGAAAGGTCTGACAGGTGCGACAGGTTAATGGTGGCGTTAAGTGGCAAGCGGCGTAATTATGTTTCGGCGGGAAATTTAATATTATTTATGGATGAAAATCAACACAATTCCTTTCTACAAATTTTTTTCTATAAGGTATTCCGCATTCGAGTAAAATATTTTTTGCCATTAGTCTTAACCCTAATTACGATGACAATAGTGATAAGCGAGATTAAGACGAGTACTTTGATTTTTGATTTATTGTTTAAATGTTTAATAATGACATTTCTCATTGACCAGGTGAAATTTTCGCATATATAAATAATTTTTTCATTGGAGTTGTTGAGGTTTTTTTATTTATAAAAATAATAAATATACAAAAATTGTATTTAAACAAAAATCTCTGAATCGCAGCGAGACATGTATGGGTGGGAAAGAAAAGTTAGGTCTGAAATTCAATTTCATGTATAATAAAGCTTTATTTACATTACAGTCTATGTTACAAACTTATAAGGTACCTAAAATTTATTGATGTACATTTAAATTGATCTTATAAAATAATAGTAACAAATCGGGGGCAATTATTTTACCAATTATGTAATCTAGCCGCCACTAACACTTCTGTTAGCACTGAGAGGTCGAGAGGGTAAAATTAGCTTAAAATATCGAGAAAGGTTTCCTGATTATGAATATCCATGGTATTTTATTTGAAAATGTGGTCTCTAATTGTTTAACAAAGATTTTTTTTTTTAAATACAGTAATTATAAACAAAAAATCTGTAACATAGGTTTTGGAAAGTCTGAACCAAGACTGAACTTTTTGCCCGTTACACTTTTATGTACAATTTACCGACTTCAGCTTAGAACGCTTTAACCTGAAAACGGTTAATTGTACAAAAATTGTTTGAGCGGCAAAAATTCTTGTCTTTGTACAAGCTTTTCAAAACAAATTTCACATCATTTTCTTCCTTGAATACTTTATTTTCGTATATAAAAACTGGTTGAATATTCATAACCTGGCGGTTTTTCTCGATATTTTAATCTAAATTTACCCTCTCGACCTCTCAGTGCTAACAGAAATACTTCCGTTTTTCATCACACCAGCGGTCTGAACAACATACCCTTACTATTGATAGAATTAGGGGGCTAAATAAGATACCCACGTTATTCCTCCCGCTAGCGGTACAAATAGCCACGTCGTAAAAAATTTAATAAAGCGACTTAGAAATACTGTAATTTTGTATGTGTAAGAGTCTAATATTCTTACGATTTGTTCCAATCAGAAATATTAGTCTGCACTTTTATAGTCACTATTCGACTTTTTCTAACCGTACCTCGATTATTCCTAAATTCGTATATTTTATTTTAATTATGGATATGCGATAAAGGAAATATTAATACCAGAAGTCTCTCCGTGCAGTATTTCCTACAATTTTGATAAATTAAAAGAGAGTGTCAATTAATTGGTCGAGTTTTTCTTCTACATGTGTGTCTACTGATATCATTAGTTTGTTTGAATGGTATCCGATATCAACCTTACCTATTTGATGCAAATCTTCGGCTTTAATATGTTTACTGTATATTGGAAATTCGTATTCACTTGTTTCTTTGCGTATTTCCGTTATTATCTTTTGTAGGTGATTGTTGGTTATTAGGGCTGGATGCACTTTCTTTTCTCTAGCATTTTTTACAATTTTGATGAATTGAAAGAGAGTGGTAATTAATTTGTCGAGTTTTGCTTCTACATGTGATGTCCATTACCTCATGTAATTAAGATACATTACATCTTTTATGTCCTTTTCTTGATTTTTCATGTCATTCTTCGTTCATTCCAATATTGATTGCGTTTGCTCTCCTGAAATCCTACTTAAATTATTCTGTCTGGTGTAGTGCTGGTCAATCTTATCTGCATACTCTTCTCCATCTTCTGATGTCAGTAGTTCAACCACTGGTCCGAAAATTGATCCTATGAATCCTAGCATTGGTACTCGACGTTTACTCACTGATCTAGGCAGAGATTTACTTTCTGGTTCATGGTGCTGAATTTCAGATAGCAATATGTTCAGATTGTTGTATTCCTTTTATATTTTATGAAGTTTAATACATAAAATATCAAGCTTTACTTCATCTCTGCAGTCTGCTTCCATTAATCTTTTCATAAACGACAAGTAGTTGCTGTTAATATTTAGTTCCATGCTCTTAGTATCGAAATGATGCGTAAAATTTCCAATATCTAAGAATATCATAATTCTCGATAACTCCTTGTCAAATGCATGGAGTCCAGTTTTTTGTAGAACAATCCGGAATTATCTGTTGATGGTTGAACGTTATACTGTGTATGACGTCCTGGGATAATTGGCAGCAGATGAAGTAAGATCCATTTCCACTGGAGGTGGCCTAACGTTGAATTGAACCAGTCCATCTGTGCGTTGAAAATTTATATTAATTTTAGTTATAATGATTTGTTTATAGTTAGCTTAATCTTCCTTTTAGTGGAAAAAGGAAGGAAGAAGAGGTAACCTCCAATTCCTCTTCCTTTTATTTTTCTTTCGTTTTTCTTTCGTGTGTTTTATTCTTTCTTGTATGTTGGTGTCATGGAAAAGGGAGGTGAGAAGGCAACCTCCAAATCCTCTATGGGGAAAATTTTCCTGGATTTTATTTACAAATGATAAAATTCAAATGATTCGTTTCAAGCCCTGGCGGAATATTTTTTACAAATAAGTAAGAAAAACAACTACTATAATTTTGTTGTATTTTTGTTGCGCCTTGTCGTATATTGTTGTATTTTATTGTATAGTTCCAATATTTTCCAAGGAAGCATAAAAAAATTACTTTTCTTTACATCTAACTAGTTGTTATTTTTCGAACTAATGGGATGATAAAATATTGAAAACGCTCTTGGAAGATAATTTTTCATTAAAGAGTGCAAGTGATTACTTTCACAAAAAATATATTACGTTTAAACCATTGCATATAAAGATACAATAATATCTGAGAAATTGTAAAAAAAAATCTGAAGCTTCAAAGCTGTAGGGTGTTCAAAATGCAACGTTTTTCTTTCTCTGACATTTTTTTCATATCGTGCGTTGTTTGGCTTAAAATGTTCATTTTCATTTGTTTTTTGGAATTTTGTAAATGTTATAACTCTGGTAATTTTTGTTTTCATCAAGAAACGTCATTAGGATAAATTGTTCGTCTTCGTGAGTACAAGGACATCGGTGTATAAAATTTCTATATCATGAAAACAATGGTTTCAAAAATTTGAAAAATGTTCTAAGTTTTTGAATTTTCATTCAAAATAGCTGGCTAACAAACTTGACCTTCAGTTTTGACATTAGAAGAGTGTACCAAAGGCCAGTCTAATAGCAGACATAGAGACGTGCATACATAGATACATATATACATAGAGACAGAATGATTTTTTAAAATAAATTCTAAGAGAAAATTGAAAAAGGTTACAGAATACTTTAAATTATTTCCTAAAATTTTCAAAAGGAGTGTAAAAGATTTCAAAGCAAAATTTGGCGAATTTGCCATATTAGTTCATTTTAGAAAAACTCTAAGTAAGTTTAAGGGATTAGGTTTCTAAGAAGAATTCAAATCATTCTTTATTTTCAAAAATGAATTTAATGATAATATTTAAAAAGATTTCAAAACATTTGAAACGATATCTTAAAATTTCTAAAAATAGTGTAAAATATTTTAATGCGAAATGTTTTAATCTGGTAAGATTAAACAATAAAAAAATGTAATGAATTCGAGAAATATTTGTGAGATTTGAAGAGATTCATAAAGCATTTTAAACTTTGAAATATTTTACAAAATGTAGATTTTTAAAGATTTGAAGCAATTTTTTGTCATTTTTAATGATTTTTCAAAATTTTAAGAAACATTCGAGTCAGAAAAAAATAGTTTAAGGAATTTGAAATGTTTTTGATAGATTAAAAATATTTAAAAACTTAGTAGCATTTTCGAAAATGTACCAAATAGTTTTTGATTACTTCCAAACTTCTAAAACTCTTAAATATCTTTTAAAAAGACTCGAATTTTTCCTAATATTTTCTAATATCCTGTAAAATAAAAAAATGTCTTCAAGATCTTCTAGATTCTTTTTTAACACGTCCGAAATATTAAATATCATTTTTAATTTTCTAAAGAATCTTAGAAAAATTATATTTATATAAATTCAAAAACAAACTGATAATACTTCCTTTCTTGCCAGTAATTTCAATATTTGTATGACTAAAAAAATATTTGAAAGCCATTTAGTGTTACATCAATATTTATTATGCATACGATATTTTTTATAACAAATGGATGATTCTAGACATTTCTCGAAATACAGTTATGATTTCAGTCCATATTAGATTTTTTATAATGAAGCATGAAATTAGTGTTAACCTAAAGACCTTGTCTCCATTGAAAATTTGTGTATCACGAATAGAAAACACACGTATGAAACACATTCTTTCTTATCAAGGTTCTATTTGCCAGACCTTAAACTCTTTCCGAATAACATGCTTTCCATAGTTAAAAATTCCTCTATCGTTTTTCTTTGGTTAAAAATTCATCGTTTTTGCCGAAAATTCAACTACTGTGCTAGAAATTTACCTTTTTGGTCGCAGATTCATTATGAAAATAGAAAATTCATTTCTAGGTTTGAAAATGTAACCATCTTAGAAATCCAACTACTTTGCTGAAAGTTCGTTTTCTTTGGTTGAAAGTTCATCGTTTTAGTTAAAAATTCATCTTTTTGTTTGAAAATTGAACTGGTTTCTTGGAAATTCGTTTTTTTTGTCGGAATTGTACTTTTAGGCAAAGAAACAATTTTGCGATCTAAAAATGTTTATGCTTAGTTAAAAATATAACTATTTGGGTAAAAATTAATTTTTTCTAAGAATTATTACTTTAGTAAAACATACATTTCCTTGGTTGAAATGTCAACTATTTTGTTAAAAACTGTTGTTTCTTTGGTTGAAAATTAATTTTGTAACTACTTGCAAATGAAACTATTCAACTTTTGCCGAAAATTACGTTCCATTTTTCTGGAAAAAGTTAGTATTTATGACTAAAAAATGAAATGAAATTTTTTTTAATAATACTAAAAATGAAATTTCGTTCAAAGTGAAAACTTTTAAAAGTTAAAAATTAAACTGAAGATTTATCAATTCAGTTGAAAATTCATTTCTTTCATTGGATGTTTTTTTCCGTTTTTTTAAACATAAATTTTCAACTGAAACTTTCTCTACTCGATTTTTGTTGTGAATTAATTTTTTTTTTAGTTAAATAATTAACTGTCTGGTTAGAAATTAGGCTGCGTCTAGTCGTTCCGAAAATTCGGAAGGATTAGACAAGCTTATGAAAAATATTTCAATACTTGAATATTTGAAAATTCTACTATTTAGTAAAATTTAATTTTCTTAGTTGAAGATTTATCATTTTAGTTGAAAATTCATTTTTCAACTGAAAATTTATCTTTTTTGTTCAAAAAGAAAATTTGATTTTTGCACATTTCCAGAAAATTCTAAATTATGTGAAAAAATTATAATAGATATTATAATTATCATATTATTATAATAATTCAATCACAATAATATATTATTAATATATTAATCATGTCACCTTTTTTCGGAAAATATGTTTTTGTCAAAAATAAGGTGTTTATACACGAGAATATGTTATCATCGAGACAGAATTACCTTGAATCAAGACTCTGCGGAGTCTTCCTTTTGCTCTGAGGTGCGCATTTGGGAATTAAATAATTCAAAAAATTTTCTATGTCGACAATTTTATTTCTTGAATTAGAAATTCTGGAATTATTATTATATTCGGAATATTTCCTTTGGCAGGAATTTGATTATTTCCATAAATCAATGATTAGTTTCATTGGACGATGGAATAATCCTGGAAAATAAAATTTCGGCTCTGTTAAATGCCCAAAAGAGAAAATGTTCGAGACGGAAGATGTCTGAAATTATAGAATCCTTGACACAAGAAAATTCCCGAATGTGAACAATTGAAACAATTATTTCTCAATTATTATTATTTTAAATACAACAATGAAGTGTTTTTATGTCATAAATCTTGTAACTCTCAATTCATTTTTTTAACTTATTGTTGAAATCAAAAATAACAATAATTATTGAAGAATTTCTCAATTTAACCTTATTTTCTGAAAATTTGCATAGAAGAGAAAGTAATTTTCCCATACAAGGAAACTTCAGATTGAGATACAGTAATAACTCTTTTTGTTGAAAGCTACATATATTTTTACTAATACAGTCCAATACACTAGATCCACAAATGACGGGCCGAGAGTAAAAGCGGTGTAGAATTAGTAGAGGAGCGAAAGCGAATTTGAAAAGCTTCAGCGTAACAACGGTTTGAATGAGCGTCAGAGGGAAAGCGGATTGAAATACGTTAAGGGCAGAAACGGCTTAGACGCCTAAACCGTTTCTCCTCGCGGCCGAAACTCAAGCCGTTTTTCCCTGTAGTCTCGTGGAAACAGTATATCCAGTACAGAGGCTCCAGAACGTGGGATTTTTCAGCCCCCACCACGTTCCCATCTGGGAGCAATATGCAAACGTAGCGTGTCGGTGAGACGGCTCTGTTACGCGTTCCGTCGGCCATCCTCGTGTAAAGCCGAAAGTGCACGAGGAACCCGTGCCTCGGGCCGAGCTCGCTCGAGTCGGACTTCGGAGTCGCTCGACTTCACGACTCGGTTTCGTTGGCTTGTTGGCTATTACGAGGTTTGGGTTGATTTTTGTTTTCAAAAATTCACACCTAAACGAAAGACTTCAAATACATGTAATGAAGTCTTGAAATATTTAATGATTATGTCTTACAGGAATGTATATGGGATTTGAAGGTTAGGTTAATAATATCTATCACTTTTAAGTGGTTTCATTTTTTATTATTTACGTTTTATTTTTCAATCGATTTTAAATATTGCAAAGTTAGAATGATAATAAATAATTATTATTTTCAATTTATTGAATTAATCAACATTTTTACTATGTACTTACCTCTGATAATTACCTTTCTTTTCATGCTATTTTAGGCTATATAATCACAATTTAGTGGATTTTAAGAGAAAAAGCCGAAAAATTATTAACTTGACCTCATATGCTTTCCTAATATACAAAAACTATATAAAACCTTCAATGTTTTAAAATATTTATCTCAACATTACAAAATTTATTTTTTACACTTTTATTTTAATTGTAAAATAATTGTAATTGGAAATTAATTGTGAATAATATTGTAAAATAAACCTTGAAAATTTATTTTATAAATAAATGTCTCATGATTTTTTACGGGCAAAACAATTTTAAAGGTAAGTCTTTGTAGTATTTTAATAACTAATGCACATGTTTTCAAAATATTTTTCCTTGATTCTGCCCTCATAGGTTCAAACATGGTACAAAAAACCATCGTGAAATTTCAAATGAAAACTGTACTCTGTATAAATTAATTTTGAAAATGAAAAATATTAATACCTTTTATAAATATTCTTAAATTTTATTTGAATACACATTTATTTTTATTTAAAAAATTCTTGTAAATAGTTGGTCATTTTTTTAATTTTACGACATTTTTGTACCATGTTTGACCTAAGGGAATAGATTTCAGGAATGAAATTATAAAAATATCTCAATTAGTTAGTGTTTGGTTGATAATTATATTTTTTGTTGAAATTTTTATTTCACATATCTGAAATATTGAAAAATTTTGTGAAATTTGGTCAAGAATCCTATATGAAAATTATATTTATATATAAGCTTAAGATGAGCAGAAAAAAAAGTTAAAAAATAAACAGTTATTCGAAATTTTTATTTTGCACACAAAAATATTTTTCACCTTAAATTATAATTTTGTTGGAATTTTTCTTTTTTCTTCATTAAGAAATTTTTTTATTTGAAAATTTATTTATTTCGTTGAAATTTAATTCTTTGAAGGTTGATTTCAACTGTTTTTAATTAAAAATTCGAATTTTTTCATTGAACAAGCATTCACAACATTTTTCGTTGAAAATTCAGCTTTTTTGGTTGAAAATTCAACTTTTTAGTTCAAACTTATATTTTTTGTTGAAATTTTGATTGACATACAGAAATATTCAAAAATCTTGGAAAATTTTCTTAAGAATCTCAGGAAAATTATATCTTACCTACAACCTTAACAATAAATAACTTAAAGAATAAATAGTTATTCGAAATTTTTACTTTGTATTAAAAATTATTTTTTGCCCTAAATTATAATTTGGTTGTGATTTTCCTTTTTTCTTGGCTAAAAATCGTTTTTATTTGAAGATTTATTTATTTTGTTGAAAATTCATTTTTTTATTGTTAAATTGAACCGTTTTTTATTAAAAACAATTTTTTTTAAATTGAAATAGCAATTATCACATTTTTCGTTGAGAATTAATCTTTTTTGTCTGAAAATTAACCTATTCGTTTGAAAATGTTTTTTTTTGTTCAAATTTCAATTTAAAATATCTGAAATCTTAGAAATCTATCACTTTCAAGTGGTTTCATTTTTTATTATTTATGTTTTATTTTTCAATCGATTTTAGATATTGCAAAATTTAAATGATGATAAATCATTATTATTTTTAATTCATTAAATTAATCAAAATTTTTACTGTGTACTCATCTCTGATAATTACCTTTCTTTCCATGCTATTTTAGGCTATAATCACAGTTCTTGGGATTTTAAGAGAAAAAGCCGAAAAATTATTACTTTGAACTTATATGCTTTCTTAATATATAAAAACTTTATAAGACCTTCAATGTCTTAAAATATTTATCTCAACATTACAAAATTTAGTTTTTACAATTTTATTTTAATTGTGAAATAATTGTAATCAGAAATTAATTCTGAATAATTGTAAAATAAATTTAAAAAAATTTATTTCATAAAGAAATATCTCATGATTTTTAAAGGACAAACCAATTTTAAAGGTAAGTCTTTGTAGTATTTTAATAACTAACGAACATATTTTCACAATATTTTTCCTCGATGCTGCCAGGATAGGGTCAAACATGGTACAAAAAACCGTCGTGAAATTTCAAATAAAAACTGTACTCAAGAAATAAACAGTTATTCGAAATTTTTATTTTGCATACAAAAATATTTTTCGCCTTAAATTATAATTTTGTTGAAATTTTTCCATTTTCTTCATTAAAAAATTTTTTGATTTGGAAATTTATTCATTTGGTTCATTAAAATAGCAATTATTACATCTTTCGTTGAAAATTCATCTTTTTTGGTTGAAAATTGAACTGTTTAGCTAAAACTTATATTTTTTGTTGGAATTTTGATTGGCATACGGAAATATTAAAAAATCATTGAAAATTTTCTTAAGAATCTTAAGAAAATTATATTTATACCTATAACTTCAAAAATAAATAACTTAAGGAATAAATAGTTATTCCAAATTTTTATTCTGTATTAAAAATTATGTTTTGCCTTAATTTATAATTTGGTTTTAATGGTGGTGTGGAAATGAGTTTTATTAAAAAATGTGTGGGATTTTCTAAAAAACAACTGCATGAATTTCTGACCTTTCTTAATTTTATTTTTTGAGTGTATTTGAATTTTATTCATGTTTAGGAAAAATCATTTGAAAGGCAAGTCTTCATAGTATTTTACTAACCAATGAAGATATTTTTATAATGTCATTCCTGAAATCTATTCTCTAAGGTCAAACATGGTACAAAAATGTCGTAAAATTTAAAGAATGACCAACCATTTACCATAATTTTTCAAATAAAAATCAATGTGTATCATATTCAAATAAAATTTAGGAATATTTATAAAAAATATTAGAATTTTTCATTTTTAAAATTAATGTGTACAGAGTACAGTTTTTATTTAAAATTCTACGACGGTTTTTTTACCATGTTTGACCCTAGGGCAGAATCACGGAAAAATATTCTAAAAATATGTTCATTAGTAATTAAAATACTACAAAGAATTACCTTCAAAATTGTTTTGTCTTTTCAAAATCATGGGATATTTCTTTATAAAATAAATTTCGTTGAATTTATTTTACAATTATTTACAATTAATTTCCATTTAAAATTATTTTAGAATTAAAATAAAATTGTAAGAATAAATATAAATATGAGTTTTCTAAGATTATTGACAACAATTTCGAAATATTTTCTAAGATTTCAGGTATTTCAAATTAAAATTTGAACAAAAAAAAACATTTTAAAGGGAATAGTTTAATTTTTAGGCAAGAAAGGTTAATTCTCAACGAAAAATGTGATAGTTGCTATTTCAATAAAAAAAAATTATTTTTAATAAAAAACGGTTGAATTTACCTTTAAAAAAATAAATTTTCAAGTAAAAACGATTCTTAGTCAAGAAAAAAGGAAAATTACAACCAAATTATAATTAGAGGCATAAAATAATTTTTAATACAAAATAAAAATTTCGAATAACTATTTATTCTTTAAGTTATTTATTTTTGAGGTTATAGGTAAAATATAATTTTCCTGAGATTCTTAAGAAAATTTTCAATGATTTTTGAATATTTCTGTATGTCAATCAAAATTCCAACAAAAAATATAAGTTTTAGCTAAACAGTTCAATTTTCAACCAAAAAAGATGAATTTTCAACGACAGATGTAATAATTGCTATTGTAATGAACCAAATGAATAAATTTCCAAATCAAAAAATTTTTTAATGAAGAAAATGGAAAAATTTCAACAAAATTATAATTTAAGGCGAAAAACATTTTTGTATGCAAAATAAAAATTTCGAATTTCGGGCAGCATCGAGGAAAAATATTCTCAAAATATGTTCGTTAGTTATTATAATACTACAAAGACTTACCTTTAAACTTGGTTTGTCCTTTAAAAATCATGAGATATTTCTTTATGAAATAAATTTTTTAAAATTTATTTTGCAATTTTTCAGAATTAATTTCTAATTACAATTATTTCACAATTAAAGTAAAATTGCAAAAACTAAATTTTGTAATGTTGAGATAAATATTTTAAGACATTGAACGTCTTATAAAGTTTTTATATATTAAGAAAGCATATGATTTCAAAGTAATAATTTTTCGGCTTTTTCTCTTAAAATCCCAAGAATTGTGATTATAGCCTAAAATAGCATGGAAAGAAAGGTAATTATCAGAGATGAGTATACAGTAAAAATTTTGATTAATTTAATGAATTTCTAAGATTTCAGATATTTGAAATTTGAACAAACAAAAAAAAACATTTTCAAACGAATAGGTTAATTTTCAGGCAAAAAAGATTAATTCTCAACGAAAAATGTGATAATTGCTATTTCAATTTAAAAAAATTATTTTTAATAAAAAACGGTTCAATTTAACAATAAAAAAATGAATTTTCAACATAATAAATAAATTTTCAAGTAAAAACGATTTTTAGCCAAGAAAAAAGGAAAATTACAACCAAATTATAATTTGGGGCAAAAAATAATTTTTAATACAAAATAAAAATTTCGAATAACTATTTATTCTTTAAGTTATTTATTGTTAAGGTTGTAGATAAAATATAATTTTCCTGAGATTCTTAAGAAAATTTTCCAAGATTTTTGAATATTTCTGTATGTCAATCAAAATTTCAACAAAAAATATAAGTTTGAACTAAACAGTTGAATTTTCAATCAAAAAAGCTGAATTTTCAACGAAAAATGTTGTGAATGCTTGTTCAATGAAAAAATTCTAATTTTTAATTAAAAACAGTTGAAATCAACCTTCAAAGAATTAAATTTCAACGAAATAAATAAATTTTCAAATAAAAAAATTTCTTAATGAAGAAAAAAGAAAAATTCCAACAAAATTTTAATTTAAGATGAAAAATATTTTTGTGTGCAAAATAAAAATTTCTAATAACTGTTTATTTTTTAACTTTTTTTTTCTGCTCATTTTAAGCTTATATATAAATATAATTTTCATATAGGATTCTTGACCAAATTTCACAAAATTTTTCAATATTTCAGATATGTGAAATAAAAATTTCAACAAAAAATATACTTATCAACCAAACACTAACTAATTGAGATATTTTTATAATTTCATTCCTGAAATCTATTCCCTTAGGTCAAACATGGTACAAAAATGTCGTAAAATTAAAAAAATGACCAACTATTTACAAGAATTTTTTAAATAAAAATGAATGTGTATTATATTCAAATAAAATTGAAGAATATTTATAAAAGGTATTAATATTTTTCATTTTCAAAATTAATGTATATACAGAGTACAGTTTTCATTTGAAATTTCACAATGGTTTTTTGTACCATGTTTGAACCTATGAGGGCAGAATCAAGGAAAAATATTCTGAAAACATGTTCATTAGTTATTGAAATACTACAAAGACTTACCTTTACAATTCTTTTGTCCGTAAAAAATCATGAGATATTTATTTATAAAATAAATTTTGTAAAATTTATTTTACAATATTATTCACAAACAATTAATTTCCAATTACAATTATTTCACAATTAAAATAAAAGTGAAAAAAAATAAATTTTGTAATGTTGATATAAATATTTTAAAACATTGAAGGTTTTATATAGTTTTGGTATTATTAGGAAAGCATATAAGGTCAAGTTAATAGTTTTTCGGTTTTTTCTCTTAAAATCCACTAAATTGTGATTATAGCCTAAAATAGCATGAAAAGCAAGGTAATTATCAGAGTTAAGTACACATTAAAAATGTTGATTAATTCAATAAATTGAAAATAATAATTATTTATTATCATTCTAACTTTGCAATATTTAAAATCGATTGAAAAATAAAACGTAAATAATAAAAAATGAAACCACTTGGAAGTGATAGATCTTATTAACCTAACCTTAAAATCCCATATGCATTCCTGTAAGACATAATCATTAAATATTTCAAGACTTCATTACATGTATTTGAAGTCTTTCGTTTAGGTGTGAATTTTTGAAAACAAAAATCAACCCAAACCTCCGAATAGCCAACAAGCTGGTCTACACAGCATGTAACAGAGCCGACTCACCGACACGCTACGTTTGCATGTGTCGCTCCCAGATGGGAAAGTGGTGGGGGCCGAAAATTCCCATGTTCTGGATGGGTTGGGACTGTGGGTAAAAGCGGCTTGAGTTCAGACTGGGAGCCAAAGCGGGTTGAAGTCCAAAACCGTTTTTCCCCGCGGAATAATTTCAGTTCGTTCCTACTCTGACGCTCAATCATTCCGTTTTCACTCCCATACTTTCTTCAAGTCTTCTTTGCGTTGACACGAAAACTGAAACCGCTTCTCTTCTGCAACTCATTTTGCACCGCTTTTACTCTCAGCCCGTCAAATTATCCCTCAAAAAAACTCTAATGATTCAACACTCCAGCAAATGCGCCTGTCTTAAAAATATCTGTGCTAGTACTTGTTGCATAACATTTTTTTTGTATTTTGTATTTTTTTTTTTTCGTAGTACACAATGAATATTTTAGAAAATCCCGTGTGTAATACAGCGGACTTAAGTAAGACTATGGTCTATAGGCGAGACTACCAATTTTTTCAGAAAATTTATTTAGTTATTCTCTGTTGGAAACCTTATACTACACCACAGTGCCAGTTTATAATAATAATAGGTTGTAATTAAATTGTAGAAAGATCAGAAGTCATCATATGTGTTTTATCCTTTGGTTTACTCGCTACTCTCTTTAGCCGCTCTGCCATAGATGCCTACCGCTGAAAATGAAGCGATATTTAATTCAAACATTAGTATGATAAATTTCGCATTATTCGTAAGTGTCATTTTTAAATTCAAGGGAAAACATGATTTTTCATGTAATGAAATTCATTACATAATTAGTATTCCAATCAAAAACTATTTTAATTTCCACCAAAACAACTTGAACCCTCAAGCATAAAAGAAAGTTGCTTTGAATCATACACAGTAAAAACTAGGCATTCATTTTTATCTGGGATCCTTTTTTGGGCGTTCTAATATGATCTCACAAATAGTCTATTTTAGTACCAGTTTCTGTCTTGTTTAGTTTGCTAACTTCAGATTGATAAATGATCCGAGATAGCGAACTAAATTGATTCAAAGGGTGCATTGTTTCAATTGTTCGAAACTTCAATCTTAAAAAAAAAAAATCTGCCCGCTTCGCGGGCACATTCTCATGGCGCGCTTCGCGCGCGGCTCGCTTCGCTCGCAAGTTTGAGCGCGCCTAGGGCGCGCGACTGTTGGATCTCGCGCTTCGCGCTCGATCATATATTTATCTCGCGCTTCGCGCTCGATTATGTATTCACCTCGCGCTACGCGCTCGGGCGTATTTGCATCGCGCTTTACGCTCGGCTCCTCTAGATTTTTGAACTTCGTGTTCGACTTCGATGAAAAGAAAAAGTTTGTTTGCAAATATTATAAAATTATCAAAACCTCTACATATGAAGTGATTGTTAAATTTGTTTTTATTTTATACTGAAAAGGAACTTTATTTACTCAAGGTTCTATCGACCTTAAGGAACACATTCTCATTCAGACACTCGCGCTTCGCGCTCGATATTTGATTTGAAAATCATTTGAACCGTATGATAGAAACAAAAAAGTTTGAGCGCACTTACGGCGTGCGATTTGGTAAATACACTGAGCGCGCACTTTGTGCTTCGTATTATATGTTCTTCATATACAAATTACTAAATTTGTATTTGATTTCAAACGAAAAGTAATGATATAATTCAGGCGACAAATTTTATTAGTTAACATTTTATTTTAGCTTGTGCCGTTTATCAAAAAAGTTAATTTTTTCATTTTGAATATATTCTTACCACAAAAATTGATTACGGCTGTGTAAGTCTTTTTTGAATGCACAATTTTTGTTCATTTATATGTTTTCGTACCTTGCATTGTTTTTTCAAAAATTTGATTTTTTTTACTGTCAATGTTATTTTCACGAATAAAACAAAAACCACGCATCCTATCGAAACATGAGTCACAATAAATTTGTACCTATTCCTTGGATGAACAAATTTTGTTTCGGTCATTTTTTTGTAGCTGGTAATATTCGTCTGAAAATTTGATTTTTCTATTTTCAATGCTGTTTTTTACGAATAAAACAAAAACTACGCGTCATATCAAAAAGTGAATGATAAGAAATTTGTAGATCTTTTTTAGGTGCACAATTTTGGTAAAATAATCTTTTCTGGTATCTTGCATAGTTTTACAGCAAAATGGCTTTTTTGATTTTTCATTAATTTTTTGTGCGATCAAAATTTGAATTTTTTATTTTTCAAAAAATTCAAAAAGTTGTTATGAAAATATTATAGGATGTTCAGGTATCAACGTTTTTCTCCTCTTGACTTTTTTTCATATCGTGCGTTTTTCGGCTTAAAATGTTCATTTTCGTTTGTCTTTTGGAATTTTGAAAATGCTATAACTCCAGTAATTTTTTTTTATCACGAAAAGTCATAAGAATATTTTGTTCGTCATTTTGCGTACTACTAATAACCGTACATAGAATTTTCAAATCTTCCAAAAAAGTGGTCTCAAAAATTTTCAAAATGTGCTCACTTTTTGGATTTTCATCCAAAATAGCTGGTTAACGAACTCGTTCTCTATTTTTCGGCCATGAAAAAGTGTGCCAAAGCTCAATCAAATCTGATCATTTTTTCGAAAGTTATCGTGGCTACAGACAGACAGACAGACAGACAGACAGAAAGACAGACAGACAGACTACAGACAGACAGACACCTTCGTAAAAATCGTTTTTTCTAGCTCAGGGGGTCTCAAAACGTGGAGATTTGATGAAAACCGACTATGTCAAATTTTACATAAAACCAATACCTTCTCATTAGAATGAGAATGTAAAAAAAATATATGAAAAGACCAGGGATAGCAACGTTTTAGATTAGACCAGTCCGGGTGCGGACTGGTCACTTATAATTCTTAAGGGTGCGGACTACAGAGCATGAATGTGGGGACAGAATTCAAAAATTCCAAAATTTGACTCCAATTTTGAAAATTATTAAATTAGTAGATTTTCGTGAAATTCAGTACGAGGGTGGTCTTTGGGGCCCAGAACACGAATTCGGGGTCAAAATTCAAAAATTCAAAAAGTTCAATAAAATTTTGAAGATTTTATAAAATTGGTTACTTTTCATGAAAGTCATAACAAGGGAGAAATTCGAAAATTTGAGCTAAAATTTGGAAAATTCGACTAAATCTGTAGATTTCCATTAAAGTCAAAAAGGAGGGGGCTTTCGAGTCTCAAAATACAAATTTGGGTTCAAAATTAAAAAAGCGACATAAATTTCAAAAATTAGTGGATTTTTATGAAAGGCAATACAAGGGGGATTTTCAAGTCAAAAAACACAAACTTGAGGTAAAAATCTAAAAATTTCAAAAGGAAACCTAAATTTTGAAATACTTACTAAATTAGTGAGTTTCTATGAAAGTCATTTGGGGCAAAAATTCCAAAATTCCAAAAGTGGACTTAAATCTAGGAAATATGATTAAACTGGTAGATTTCCATGAAAGACGATTACGATAGGGTTTATCAAGTCATAGAACACAGAATGTTAACCTAAAATTTTGAAAATGATATTAATTTGGCAGATTTACATGAATTCTAAAACAAAGAAGTTTTTCGAGTCTCAAAATACTTACTTAATTGCTTACCCCGGAAAAAAACCCTCGGATTGACTTTCACAGAAATATACCAAATTAATAACATTTTCAAAATTGATGTCAGCCTTTTGAATTTTGGGCCGCAAATTCCTCTTTTGTGACTCAAAAAACGTTCTCTTACAAAATTTGATGAAAATTTACCAATTAAATAAAATTTTCAAAATTTGTTTCAACTTTTTCAATTCTAACTTCAAATTCGTATTCTGCTACTCAAAACCCCACCTCTTACTGACTTTCATAGAAATTTACCAATGAAATAGAATTGCCAAAACATATGTTGTTATTTTAAATTCTTGAATTTTGAACCAATATTCGTATTATGAGACTTGAAAATCTCCTCCTTTCCTATTTTCATGAAAATCTATCAATTCAAGAACATTTTACCAATTTTAAGTGAAATTTTTGAATTTTTGAATTTTTACCCCAAAAAATCCTATTCTGTGCCCCAAAAACCCCTTTTACTGTCTATCATATAAATCAAGTAATGTAATGAAATTAAACAAATCTTAACTTAATTTCTTGAATTTTTCCATTTTGACCCCAAATTTATTTTCTGTGACAAGAAAACCCCACTTGTACTCACTTTAATGGAAACCTAACAATTTAACTATATTTTTAAATTTCAGTCAAACGTGTGTCGAAATTAAGATTAAAAAAACAGAAAAATTATTTTTGTTTGGGGGAAAATTTAGGTTTTTGTAAAAGTTTGTTTTTTTGCTCCCATTTTTTTAGGAGAAATTCGAAAAACCGACAGTGCCAATGTTTTTTATAAACATTATCCTACATTGTTATTCGAAAAAAATATGGAAAATTGAAAATTAAAAATTCGTAAACATTAGAGTGGAACTGCCACACTCAGGCTGATACCATTTGCGGGACACCTTTGGTCCGATTTCACCCCCGTCCGCTCCATGGATTTTGAATTTTTTTTATTTACTGAAGGTGATACCTTTAATAATATCGAGTTTAAAATTGGTACCACTTCAAATTCCAGCTTCAAATTGACCGTATAAGTGGATTTATACCATTTCCGGGGCAAGTTTAATCGGATTTGACACTTTTGTGACGATGGAACATTAATTTTCAACTTTTTTTACACCTCGTGAATAATGTGTGTCGATATTAAAATTAAAAAAAAGGACAAATTATTTTTGTTCGGGAGAAAATTTAGGTTTTTGTAAAAGTTTGTTTTTTTGCTTCCATTTTTTTTAGGCGAAATTCGAAAAACCGAAAGTGCCAATGTTTTTTATAAACATTATCCTACATTGTTATTAAAAAATATATGAAAAATTGAAAATTAAAAATTCGTAACAAATAGTGTTGAACCGTCACTTTAGACCTATGGGTTACCTTGGTTTCTAAACTTGACAGTTTAGAATTTGTTTTATCAGATATAGTTATTGACAGATGATTCTCATTTCGAGCCTATTTCAATCCACAAATCGACCTCATTTTATTAGATTGACGGATCAAACTGAAGTGCAATTGTTTTGTTGCTTGAACTGTTTTAATACCGAATTAAGTTCTAAATCGAATCCTAGTTTTTACAGTGTAGGAAGGTACTCATTGGCTCTTAGTCCAAGAAAAATTTCTTTAGTCCAAGGCAATTTCTGTTCATTCAAAGAAATTTCTTTGGTTGACAAATAATTCTTCGTTCCAATAGAAATTTTCATTGAGTAGTAGAGTTAGTAGGATGAGGCAGTAGGAGAGGGGAGTGTAAGTAAGGTGAAAGCAAGTCAGAGGATATGTAAAAGACTGTTGTGGTAGGGAAGTATGAGATAGGCGAGCAAGTGAGGGATAGACGGAGGGAAAGTTAGGGGAGAGACAGTCTTGGATGGGAGAGGATGTAGGAGGTACGTGGGGGAAAGGAAGTAGGGCATGGGTAGTAGGGATGGTATGGGAAGGACAGTAGGAGAGAGAGAAGTGCAAAAGACGGCTGGGTAGAGTCGAGTTAGCAAGGGGAAGTATGAAATGTAAGTGAGGTGTGGGAGGATATGCGAGGAAGTAGGAGGAAGTATGCAAAGGAATTTGGGGTTAGGGGAGTATGAAAGGCATGGTAGGGGTATTGAGGAAAAGCAAGGAGATAAGGGGCAGTAGTGAAGGGTACGGGAAAGCACAAGAGGGGGGAAAAGTGAGGGGTGGGATAGACGTGTGGAATCGGGGAAAACTTCATCTCAAAAAGTAGTGTGCAATTTTGTATAAAATATTAAGCGAACTTACGTGCTCATATAGTAATTAACTTTTTCCGTCACTTGTTTTTGCTTTGCGCATGGCAGCACTGCTTTAACAAAAGATGTTGCTACGGCTCTCAATTTTAGAACTGATAATGGTTTTTGTCGATTTTGGTTTTGAACATCATTAAAAAGCGAAACTGCGTTGTTCAAATCAATAGTTTTACGACATGATGGATGTAAGTCAGTTTCATTAATCTGAAAAAGTTCTGTTAATGTTAATATTGGAATACCAGCGTAGCCCGGGGTACGCGCAGAACCATCGCCTTGTGAGTATCCTGGAAATTAAAAAAAAAATTATATAAGTAAATAGAAGCTTTTGATACTCCATTGAGCAAAATTCTTTTGTATTCGGAATCATCGACAAATTATGTAAGATCATTTTTGGCGTGGGGCATTTGGTAAAATAATACATTTTTTCATAAGGAAGTGGGGAAAAACTGAAGAATCCAGGAGGAAAATCCAGGAAAAAATTCGATCGGTTTGAGCAAAAGTAGAATTTTGTAACAATAAAGATATATTCTGAACCAAAGATGAAATCGTTACATTTCCAGCTGAAAATTGAATTTTAAAATAACACAGTTAAATTTTCCATCAAAAGTAGTTGAATGAATTTTCAACTAAAACGATGAATCCTTAACAAAAAAAATACAGTGTTTCAACTTTCATTCACGTAGCGGAATTTTCAATTTGAAAAAAATTTGAAGCAAAAATGGATTAGTTAAATTTTCAATCAAGAAAATTATTTTTCAACTAACTTCAGTTCCACTAAATTTCGGGTTCAATGAACTGGATTTATTTTCACCAAAAGAAAAAGAAATGTTCAATCACGAAGGATGATTCCCTACCTAAAAAGGTAAAGTTTTTATTGAATGAGGTAAATTTTGAAACCTAAAATTGAACATCTGGAATTCTAGTAATAAACTTTCAGTATTTGATATTTCAAAAAACAAAAAAATAATTTTGCATGTAATTATTGGTAATCTTGTAATAATTGATATTTCAACCATGAAAAAATTTATTTTACATAGGAATCATTGATGTCAGAAAAACGTCTATTGCAACTTGTGAAAGACCTCAAAAAAAAGATATTGTTTTCATTAATTTAATTTTTTCAGTCATACTCACCGACAGAAATTGCCACCAAAGACAGGATAACGAGCTTCATCCTGGAACTAATTTAAAAATTACACAACAAAATCGGAAAGTGAGACTTTTAGTAGAAACAGTAATTTTACTTCTTTCTGTTCCTAATGATGTCGAGGTACTGAGTTTGGGCCACTTATATCCGGAAATTTTTAACACAGTTACCTTGTCTCCATTTGAAATTGTTTCATCATGAATAGAAAACACGCGTATGAAAAGCATTCTTTTTTATCAAGGTTCTATTTACCTGACCCTAAACCTTGAACCTTTCGAAGATTTTTTCACATTGTGAAGCTGCGAATTCATCAATTTTGCAGAAAATTCGTTCTTTTTGTTTGAAAGTTTTGCATTTTGGATGATCATATTTTTCTTTATTGACTGAAAGATTATCTTTGGTTCAGAATTCAATTTATTTGTTAAAGATTGATGAATTGAAAGGATTGGAAAAAACATTGCATTTACAACCAGAGAACAATTATGTTTAAATTAAAGAAACATTTTTTTTCAACATGTAGATAATCCAACTATTTTGGGTTCAAAAGTCCACTATTTTATTTTTAATTTAGATTGCATCTTTTTTGGTTAAAAATTTAATTAATTTGTTGAAAGTTCAACATTTCAGTAGGACTTGAATACTAGAATACTCATCTCGAATTTCGGGACGACGAGAAACTTCTTCGAAATTGATATACTTTACTAAGAGTTTGTCTTCTCAGTAAAAAATTAATTTTCTTGTTTGAAAATTCTACTATTCAGCAAAAGCTCATTCTCTTAGTTGAAGATTCATCATTTCAGGTGAACATTCTTTTTTTTTTTAACTTAAAATTTTAATATTCCATTTTTGCTTGAAAATTCATCTCTTTTGGACAAAAAGAAAAATTTTTGTTTGCACATTTCCAAAAAATTCTGAATTATGAACAAAAATTTGGATAATTATTATAATTATCATATTATTATAATATTTAAATTATGATATAATATTTATATAATATTTAATTTTGGTTTTATTTTCCTAATTAATTTTTCAAAGTAATTACAATTGTCGCATAATTTGAAGTGATAAGAAATAACAAAAAGATAAAAGTAGGCCATAAGAAATGATTTCGCCTTCAATTTCTAAAAATATGATGTATTCGAAAATCTGTTTTTATTCATGGAAATGTGTTATCGTCAAGACTGAATTACCTTGCATCAAGAGAATCTGGAGCATAGAGTTTCCGTATTGAATATTTTTGTCAATGAAATAAATGAATAACCAAATGTGGAATAGTACATTAGGTAAAAAATACGTTCATTTAAGAAATGTATTAATTATTATTTTTGGATTTATAATTTAATGATTTTTTAATTATTCATATTCGGGAATTTTATAATTCAAAAATGTTTCTTTGGCAACAATTTTATTTCCGGAATTATTATATTTGGAATATTTTCTTTCGCGGGAATTTCATTAATATTTTTTCTATTGTTTTAGATTCACTCAAATTTTTAAAAAGTTCAGTGTGAATTGTTATATAATTCATCAAAATTTCCTTAATTTCCTTATCTTTCTTCAAATCCACTTGCATTTTATAAGTATTATTTCTTCCACTCCTATTTTACTCAATTTAATGATAATTTTCGGATTTTTCAAACTTCGTTCATTTCACTGAAATTCTTATGAATTTTTATTAAATTTACCCTTAATTCTTATGAATCCATCCTGAATTCCTATAAATTCACATGGAATTCTAATTAATTAGATCGAATCATTTTGCTAAAAATACATTTTAAATTACGACAGGAATCTTTGAAATATGATAAATGTGTATTTTGAAATCTAGGATCTTTTCCTACCACCCGGTTCCTACCAGCCGTCTTGCAATGATAAATTAAAAACTGTAAAAATAATATTCTAAGATATTTTCATTTTTCTCGGTCATTAATTATACAAAAATACAACAGAAGGATAATATGAAAATAAATTATTTTGAAGCCTCCGTGTTTATTTAATGTTGAGTTTATTTGTTTTTAAGATTATGTATATGAAATTTTTCTAGGTTTCTTGAGAAAATTCAAAAAGATCTTTAAAGTTTTTATTTATACCGAAAACCACAATTTTTAAAAAATTTGCGATATTACCGATATTTCCATAATTTTCCAACATTTCAAAAATACTAGATGAAATTTAGAAAATTACAAAAATTATTAGAAATTTTCAGTATTGCCAAAAGCTTCAGAATTACAAAAATTTCAAAATATTTAGAGTCACTGACCTTCCCGCTTTTTTCACTTTTAAGACAAACGGATGCAGCGGTCATGATCAATTGTCGTTATGCTACTTACGGATCTTTCGATCACGGGGGCGCCTCCTCATTCCGCCCCTTGCTTCCACCATGACACAAAATTTTATTTTCCTCATTAATTTTTCAAAGTAATTATGAAAATTAAAATTATAAATAATGATTAACTCAATTAAATTAATTATTCAAATTATGATCATACCGATTCCTACTAATTATGAAAGTGAATTTGTTGCAAATGCAACCGTTCTTGCCCGGTACAAAGATGCTCAACTAGCTTTGTCATTAATTTCCTATGTGGTGAAATGAGAACAACATTTTATTAGTTTAATAATAGCGAAATACAGATTCAATTGAGAAAAGCGTTGTTTGTCATAAAAAGCGGGAAGGTGAGTGACTAGAGATGGCCAAGTCCAGAGGGACCAGAATGAAACGCCATGTACTGTGTAACATTATGGATCTATCTAACTGGGGACCGATTCTGTGTTTATTGATTTTCTCAATTTAATTATAACTGCAGTTGGCTGATTTTAGTTAAAGATCTTGAATTTACTAAAATTATACTAATTTTTAGTAATGGTAGTGTTGCATTGTGAACTATCTCAATGATATTTATTTTCATTGAGAGATTCGTTCAATTTGCGTTTACTTTTTTCTGCCCAGTAAATTGCAACCAACGATAAAAGTTGATTCCAATACTGATAGGACGTTAAAACTAGCCCTAAACATTTCATAACTAAATTTGAAAACAAAACTAACTACAATTGAGTAAGATTAATTCCTACAAAAAAAAGTTTCCCACTGAGTTTTGAATAATTATTTTAAAACAAAAAAAGATCCGAACAAGCAGAACTTATCGTTACAAATATTAAAAATCGGAAGCGTTTTTAAAATATTGAAGATTATCAGGATTTACTAGAAAAGAGAATGGATAGGAATATGGGTGGTACAAATATTAAAATCACATGGCTTAACAATTATCCGGTACCAAAATTTTCAGGGTCAGGCAAAGAAAGGCCTATGATGTTTCTGAATGATTTTTATGAATATATTAGAGCGATAGATGTTAGAAGAGACGATTTTAATTTCGTCGTACATTCATGTTTGGAAGGTATCGCTAGGGAATGGTGGAATCTTGTAGCTACTCAAGGTGAAAATGAATTCACGTTCAGAGAAAAATTCATTTCAAAATTCTGGAATGATAATATTCGTTTTCAAATTAGTACTGATCTTCAATATGGTTATTATCAAGGACAACTTTCAAAATCGGCATATGCCATTAAAATGATAAATAGCGTTAAAGATTTGATACCACCTCCATCTGAGTGTGAAATCGTCTCCATATTACCGAGACATTTTTCAGAAGAAATTCGTACTGCATATTTAATTCGAGATATGAAAACCTTTGGTAAATTTATTGAGTTATTAGAAACTTTCGATCAAGCGGGCTCAATAAATTGTATGGGAGGCTATGACCCTCATAAAAATAGCGTTCATCAGTAACATGATTCTGGTAGATTTAATCGCGATAATCAAAATATGAAAAACAATAGGGGAGGTGGAAATAATTTCCAAAATTCCTATCAAAATCAAGAAGGGTTGCTAGATCGTGAGAATGAACGTTTCAGTAATTCTCGCTTTGAATCAAATTATACACCTCGATATCGAAATAATGATCAATACATGAGACAGGATAATAATAGATCTGGAAATAATTATTATTCAGGACGAGAATATAATAATTATCCACGTCAGAATGATCAAAATCAAGGATATTTTAATCCAAACAACAGCGCTGATCAGAGATATAATTCTTTTAATAATCAAAATCGATCAAATTTCGATTACGAAAAGTTGCAAAATCCTGGTTCATATCCAGATTATGATGATCGAAATAAAATAATGATAATTCCTGCGATCAAAACAATAGAAACACATCGCAGCAAAATTATGTAAATGGACGAGTATAGGATGATGTTTATAAACTAAATCCTAATTGTGCAAATCAAGTAAGCTTGCCTAGAGATACGAATGACCAATTACAAAGTAAAAAAGGGGCTTTTAATAATCAGCAAAATACTCTGCCGCAAAGTAATATAATCAAACAGACTAGATTTATAGAAGTCGTGGAAAATAAAGATAATCGAGATTAATATTTTTTTAATCAGGGAAACGCCTATGCCTGGGATCAGTAGAGAGTAAAACGATAGAGGCAAATCCGGGGCCAAAAATATTTCAAAAAGTCTCTACCTTTAGATATGAGGGGTGAACTTTTAGAAAACGATGATAATACCGTAGATAAAGAATTAGATAAATGTCCAATTCTATGTGTTTCTGATTGTCCCTAGGCTAAATAAAGAATGTATCATTGGAGTAAACTTATCAAAAAGATTGAAAAGTTAAATCAATTTCGAAGATAATATTATTGAATTAAAAGATGAAAATAAATCGATTAAAATAAAACTAAATTAAATATAACTGAAGATGTAAAAAGATTTCGCATAATAATGGATGCGGAAAATGTCCAAAAAGAAAGATATGTCGAATGTTTAGGCAAATATTCAGAACCCGAAGAAAACTTTCCAAATGTTATAAAAAAATTTATACAATTGAAACTTATGATAATGCCCAGGATAAGTGTACATTAACTGATGAACAAATTACAGGAAAAGTGGCGCATTGTAGTTTATTGAATGCATTAGAAAAAGAGCGATTCTACAAACTTATGTCCCGTTATAAAAAGTATTTTCTCGGAAACCAGGTAGGATCTCGATATATGAACATCAACTTAAAATAGATGATAAAAGACCTTTTATATCGCGAATTTACCCGATACCTATGTTCGTACGCGACAAAATAGCGAATGAAATTAAAAACCTTATAGAAATGGGTATAATTAAAAGGTCAAATAGCGCGTACATAAATGCATTAGTGGTCAGAATTAAAAAGGACGGTTCGATAAGACTTTCTTTAGACGATAGAAAATTTAACGAAATTAGAGTAAATGATTACGAATGCGCAGAGCCAACTGAAGTTTTATTTCAAAGATGTGCAGGAACTCGAGTAATGTCGACTTCGGACTTGGCAAGTACCACACGGACAAAAGTAGATAGTTAGATTCACTTTTATGTGAAACTATGTTATAATGTTTTCTCTTTTATCATAATATCAGTTGAGATAATTATTATAAATGAACATAGTGAATAACTCTACTTTATACTTAAATACTGTTTTTTTGTTTTGTACAAAATTTTCAAAATTTAAAAATATTCTGAAGAATTATATATAAAACGAATACTTTTTTTACCTTATTTCTACTATGGAATTTTCTGCTTATGATATTTTTGATTTCTTATAACACTAACAATGTTTAGGATCGTACTTGATTAAGCCACCTAGGTTCAAATATTATATTATTTGGAAGAATTTTTTTTTTTAGTAGAATAATACATTGTTTTCGACATATCATTTTTTGAACCAATAATTAAAAAATAATTTGTAATAAAGTTTGAGTTCAAATTAATTTCTAATTTTAACGTAGTAATAATTTTTTCAACCTTTGCACATTGATATTTGTAGAAATTACTACCATTTCATGAAAAAAAAATATTTTCTCATTTTTTTTCAGATTTTCAACAACAATAAAATCTACCATACTACTATGATATCACGATCTTTGATATTGCAGGAATCACAGCGTCAACGGAGTTCAAAAAAGGGGAAACACGGTGGTTCTCGCACGAAAACGGGGAAAGTAGGGGAAAGATTAAACATTTATTTTCATATCTCGAAAAGAACAAACAACCTTTTCGTAAGAAATGTTACATTTTTAAATAACTTTTAATGATTTTTCAATGATTTCTGCCATTAAAGAATACTATAATTAATACTTTCAATCTAAATTTGAAACAATTGAAATCGGTTAATATCTTCTGTTCTCTTTCTTAAATTTACAATTAAAAAATTTTTCTTAATTATCAAAAAAAATTAGACTTATTTAAAATTTGTTGAAAATATACAAAAAAATGTTTCTTGGATTGATTCGAACCTGAAATTGAGTCAGCTTGAACCAACGAAACATGTTATTATTTTTCATCCATGGGAAACATTTTTTTCGTGGTGTTTATAACATTCGAAAATCGCAAAAAAAGATATGAACTCCCAAAAATCCTAATTCACGACAAACATTTTTTTCCGAAAAATAAAAAAATGTTTCTTTGTTTCAAGCTGAATACATTTCAGTTTCGACATATTCAACTTTTTTTTAAATGTGTGCATATGACTCAATCCAAAAAAACCTGTTTTTGCATATTTTCAAAAAAATTGTAACTAAGCAAGAAATTTATTTTTAACTTTCGCAATTTTAAATTTTCAACGAGTAAGATCATTTTTGAACAAAATAGATGAATTCTTGAATTAAGAACAAGAGTTTTTAACCAAAAATCGAACAGAATGTTCCCCCAAACTGTCGATTTTTGAAGCCTTAATGAAGAATTTTCTACAATGCAGTTGATTTTTCAACACGAAAATATGAATTAATAATTAAGAAGTTAATTTTCCACCAAGCATGACAATTCTTACTTAAAAAAACTAATTTTTAACAAACAAGAAAAAACTTTAACTAAAATGATGAATTTTTAACTAAGAAATGAATTTTTAACAATTGTGTTCAAAAATCACCAAACTATTGAATTTTCCAGAGAAAATTCAAATTTTCTACAAAACAGTTGAATCTTTAATACGAAAATAAGAATTTTCAACAAGAGTTGAGTTTCCAACCAAAAAAGATTTTTTAGGCAATTAAGAAAAAAAATTGTATTCAAAATGTCGAATTTTAAAGCAAGAAGATTATTTTTCTCCAAAAAAAGGACGAATTTTTAACAGATTACATACATATTTAACCAAATATTTGAATTTTCAAAATAAAACAGATCAACTTTGAACCAAAAATGGAATTACTACATTTTCATTTCAAGAAACTAATTTTCAAATGAAAAAACCAATGTTTTACCAAATTATTGAGTTTGTTATCTACCCCCGTTGTTGTTGTCTCATCGGATTAGATCGTGGGTGGGGGGAGATAGACAGTGAGGAGTTGTGGGGGGGGGGGGCGTATAAATGATACAACGCACGTAAGATTTTCGCGTTCCGTAGGTCACGCGGACCCGGTGAAATTTGTCGAACTCTAAATTTCTTCAAGATAAGTAACGAGCACTAACACGACAGGGCCACTGAAGAGCAGCCTTCAAAATTAAACACCGACACGAAGCACGCGAACAAGGTAAGG